>LBNU01025334.1:154355-167638 GCA_014162995.1 Artemisia annua
TCCTGAGCAGTAATTTTCAAGAAGATATTGTAGTGTCTTATGGGACAGTTTATGGGTACATAAGCGTTATTGATTTGTGCGTTAATTATTTAGCTTGTGTGGTTATAGCGTATATGATGTTTTTAATGTAACATCTGTTAATCTTTATTATTAAATCAGAAATATTAGTATGGTTGATTTTATCCATATCTCTGTGGCGCTTCTTGTTGTTCATTCTTCTTGGGATACGATCTTGTTCTCCATTGGTCGTATGAATGATTCATTGTTGTCACGCTCGTTTGAGCGGCGTCGTTTTAATCAGGAATATTGGATACGATCTGTTTCTGTGGTTGTAGAACTAGGTCATTTATTTATACCAGACAGAGTATGTTTTTCCGGTAACTTTTAAGTATTTCATCAGGTTATTGTATACAGTTTTATGTTCTCACTTTCTCCAGTCTCCGACTCTTTGGTCGCTACATTTGGTAAAATGATGGCTTTATTACTCGTACGTAGGGTTGTATTCAGTAGCTCTCCAATCATGCCAATCTGTTTTTAGTGAGTCCAACTTATTGAGGTTTAGATTAGTAGGCGTTCCAGTCCATTCCTATGGGCTGAGACATGGTAGCAGATTACCGCCGCGTGGTCTCATGAGATGAATGGTCTAGCTCTCTTAAGGTGTAACATATGAAATCTGATATTTGTTGCTGTATGCTGATAGATAAGCACAACGGCTATTTATCCAGTTCTGCTACGTCACTCAATAGCTTCGGTTCATGGCTTCAAGTGTTTCCTACTTTGTTTTGATGGTCACTCAAAACGCATAAAAACCTTCTTAGAAGTCAGTAGATCAAGTTCTTTAGTTATTACCCAAACAGCATAGTGAGTCATAAAGATGCTCCTTTAGTATCGCGCCTTCACTCACTCCTTGCGCTTCTCTAATTGGGCGCAAGACAATCACTGATTCAACTCTAAGGTCAACTCGTATATTATGACCTATACCAAGATTGTGTATGACGTCTGATTATGTCACCGATCATGCCACGCTGGCTTGTTTTCTCACCATATCAGCAGAGTGCGTGATATTTAATTTCTACAGCATTCTATCTTATACATATACGATGGGCTTCTTTATTACATTATAAAACTAATTATATACTCTTTTGTTTACCTTCAATATAGCCATTTCCTTTCAGTATAAATAAGAGATGATACACTATTCGTTCTTCACAAGTATTTTCTACACTCAAACTACGAATTTCATCCAGTCTCTAACCACAATATTGTAGTGTTACTTGGGTTTTTTTCTCCAAAATAGTTTAATGGTTCCCATTTTATCACTCAGATCATACTCATATGGCGGGTTTTATAGACGTAACTTCCTTTATTCTCTGGTTAACTCAAGAGTCTCCCTCACACTACCTTGTGGTTTGCACGTCGCTGGTTCTCTATGCACTCACTACAAAACTCTCATTCCCTTGTATCCCTCCTTGGGCTAGATGTTTACTATAACTCTCTGTAATTAACTGCTCGTCCTCGGCCAGTTGTGTATGTGCCTATCTGCTGACGCTAAACTCAGTACATCGTGGGCCGTCACATCTGTTTTTTCACATTCCGGGATCGGTCGGTGTACTGCCAAGATACGGCTTCAGTGTGTCTCCAATCGCTGATCGCTTGAGCGCATTTGTGCATTGAGTAATTTCTCTTTTTGTAAACCGCCTTCTCGGTATTCCTTCGTACTGCATTAAAATGCATAGGTAAAATGTTTTTGTAATATTCTATTATTTAGAATATTTAGTCTTGTGTAAGAAGTTGATGTAAGGCCGTAGGGTTCCTGTTGATCCGTTGGCTTGTCTGATTCTTTCTACTTGGTGTATAAAAGGACGATCCTAGGGTGAATCTAGAGTACTTATTATTCTAGAATTCTCATTCATTCAAGGTGTAAAACCCCTAGCCACTATTCAGAGTGCTCGTATTCAATATATTCCGGAGTGTTTAAGTTGTGAAATTACTGTGTTTCGTGTTCTTGCTTAAGTTAACAATATATTCCCGCGTATTGATTTAAGGTTTGTTACAAGTCAGCTTCATATACATTGTTGTCTTGGTTTATGTAAGATAATAATTCTAGATCAATTGCTCAACTGGGGATCAACAGTGGTATCAGCCTGCTTGTGATCCTAGAAGCTGTGATCGAACGAAGGAACTCAGTACAATTCTCTCAAGTTCTTTTTAACACATCTGAAGCCATGGGTGATGAAACTCATATGGTTACTGCGCTCCAAAGGTTCTATGCTGAAGCAAGGCAGAGTTACGAGCTATGAAATGAGATACAGGGCAATACTCCGAATGATTGACTACAAGATGTGGGATGCTATTGTCAGGGTATCTCAAACCACAGTGATTGTTGAGGGTACTGGCTGTTGCTATCAATAGGGAAAGGAAGCTGAAGATCTGCCAAGAATTGGAGATAGAATAGCTCATAGTATTCTCCTAATCGGGATACCTAATCGAATTTCAGCTTGACTTTTGTAAGAAATTGAGACTGCTAGGGAGCTTATGGATGCATTGGAAACAAGATTTGGTGTAATGAAGCCCACCTAAGAAGTTAAGAAGATGGCTTTGAAGCCATCCAGTTGGAGACTTCCACTGTACGCAGTGGAGAAAATTCTTGATGGCACTTACAACCAGACTTCAAAAGGCTTGTAAGTCAATTAAAGCTTGCTGGTTAGCCATTGTTCCCCAAAAGAAGAATATAAAATTCATCAAGTTTATTAGACGGTCTTGCACCTGAATGGAGCATCTGCATACTGTTGTGTGGGAAAACAAAGATGACTTTGATTCATGGACCTTGGTAGCCAATACAACACTTGAAGGCCTATGAAACGTGAGCTGAGGGCTGCATCCTGATTTGTCTACTTCATCATCAGGGCGGCTCAAAATAGTTGCTTTTGTTATCTACTAAAAGGAAATACTTCATCAGAGACTGCACTCCCTGGCTGCTTATGGTGTCTCCCTACTTTAGTACTAGTAACTCTGGGCTGCTGGATTCTATAAATGGACACTGTAAGTGATGCTGGCTATTTGTGCATTCTTGGCTGATGCTCCACCACTAGTACTCCCAACTTCTCAACCAAGATGCTGACCAACATTGATTCTGATGATCTGGAAGAAATTTGATATGAAGTGGCAAATGGCTAATCTTACTTTAAGGGCAAGAAAGTTTCTTGAAAAGAACTGGAAAGCAAATTAAGTACCAATCCACAGGGAAATTAGGCTTTGAAAGTCAAAAATCGAGTGCCTTCAAACTGCAACAGGAAAGGTCATTTTGCCAGAGAAAGCAGAGCTGCCCAAGAAGAATGTTGACACAACCAAGAAGGGGCTGGCAGAAGAGACCCAAAGCATCTACTGGCTTTGGTTTCTTGGTGATGGTTTTGGGTATTATAGGACATAACTGTTGCTCCTAATGGTCTCCAAGAAGAATGTTGACACAGGAAGAACCAAACATGGGTCTGCTTGGGCAGTGACCACTAACAGGGCATAATTTGGCTCTAATGGCTTGATGCTTCTTCATTCCATCTGGCTAGATTCTGAGGTATCAAATGAATCTTAATGATCTATTGTTCTTTTAAATTCATGTGTTGATAGCTATAAGATAGAACTTAAACTAGTGAAATGAGAGTTTATAAGAGGTTGAGTTTCTGAGACTTGAAAACATAAAGGAGTATAAGAGTAGGGCCCCATTGAAATGTTGAAAGTGAAACTTGAATATATGCAAGAAATTGAGTTTTTTTTTTTGAACCGGCGAATTTTATAAAAAAAAACTAGGGCAACGAAGCCTCGAAATTACAAGATAATAAGATGAGGGCTTTTAAGCCAATCTAGCCCCAACTTAAAAGAAGCCTTACACCTATGCTCACCAAAGCCCAATGAAAAGGAAGCATGCACAATGTCTTCGAGAAATAGCAAGCCTTCAAAGGCATAGTTACACAAAAGCACACTTGTTGCGAAGTTTCAAATAATGCCCCCTAACATAACGTAGCACAAACTCCTTCAAGGAGCTTTTTATGTTAGATACGACAGACGGAGATGTTGAAAAGCGCAATCCGTCCACTCCCTCTGCGAAGAATATCTCCAAAAAATTAATGTCCACCAAAGAAAGATGATCTTTCGAACAACTCTCTGGCTAAAGGTGCAAGCAAAAGAAAATAGGCTCGTGATTCCAACTGGGGGCACTTATCCCACATAAAGGGCAAGATAGAGACTCAAATATCCCATGCCGCGATTGGAGAGGTTCAATTCCTCTTGGGAAGACCGTCTAGATCTAACTTTTCCCAGGCCATGAATTTAATTTAATGGGAACCTATTAACCCATTTAGTTTTAGACGAAGATAACTGGTATAGCGAATGAATCATCGATCACCCTTCTAACAGAAGCAACGGAAAACTCACCTGTGCCATCCATAGACCAGACCCACCTATCACTCGTGTCAAAAAGAGATACTCCTTCCATGTTCGCGATCAGCTGGGAAAGCTGAGCTTGTTCGGCGCCTCCTCTTATATCTCTACGAAAAGAAGACCATAAACTATCTTGAGACAACTTAGCGGCAACTGTAATGGACTTATTACATTCCAAAGCAAACAATCTAGGATAAAGAGATTTAAGATTTGCATCTCCTCTCCACACGTCATCCCAAAACGATGTACCAGTACCATTTCCCAACTTTTTGTGAATAAAGCTAAGAAGATCAATGCCAATATTTTTCAATTTCTTCACTTCACGAACGATATCCAACCAAATGGATGGGTGGCAGTTATTAACATGCATGTCGAGCTTCCCATCTTCGCCATGGATCCCTTTGATGACCTTTGACCATAATGACGACCCTTGGGTACGAAAACGCCACACCCATTTGAACATAAGAGCTCTATTCAACGCATAAAGACTCGACACACCTAAGCCACCTTTCTCTTTGGATGCCAACACTTTGTTCCACTTGATCCATGTTTGCTTCTTACTATAGGTCTCAATACCATTGAAGAAACGACAACGAATGGATTCCATCCTTTGAAGAACCTTTGAGGGAGCTTTAAAAAGTGACAAATGATAAATAGGTATCGAGCCTAAAATCGACTTGAGAAGAGTTAATCTACCGCCAATAGATAAAGTCTTCATTTTCCATTTTGATAAACGAGCAGCAAGGGTATTCATGATCTCATCCCACGATTTAATACGAGACATGAGACCACCAACTTTCGATCCTAAATAAGAAAACGGAGGTTTAAGCGTCTCACATCCAATCTTGGAAGCTGCTTGTTCGACTATATCACTAGACACTAAAATACCCATGATTTTGCTTTTAGTCATATTAATGCGCAATCCGGAAGCACGATAAAAGCAATCCAACATTCGAACTATAGTTTCAATATTAGAATCACTCCAATGGCCCAAGAAAACAGTGTCATCCGCGTAGAATAGGTGTGAAAGATGAAGGGACGAACCAATGGATATACCTTTAAAAAGACCTGCATCTACGACTCTTTGAACCGATATATGAAGACTTTCCATAATCAAAATAAATAAGAAAGGGGAGAGAGGATCACCCTGCTTGAGACCTCTATGAAACTGGAATTCGCGAGTAGGACTTCCATTCACAATAACCGAGCCTCTGGACGATATTAGACAACTTTGTATCCAGCCGCGCCACCTATCACCGAAACCAAAGTTTTTCAAGACGTCGTCCAAGTAGTCCCATCGAACCGAATCATAAGCCTTTTCAAAGTCTACCTTAAAGATCATAGATTGTTTCCTCTTCTTCTTACACCATTGGAAAATTTCGTTTAACATGAACGGACCATCGAGAATTTGTCTATTTGCTACAAAGGCTGACTGAACTTCATTTACGATGTCCCCCAATACATTCACAAGACGATTCCCCAAGATCTTGGCAATAATCTTGTATAGACTTCCAATAAGAGTGATAGGTCTAAATTCTTTCACCAATTTTGCGTCGGTAGTTTTCGGAATTAGTGCGATGAAAGATGAGTTTCCACCTTTAGGAAAAATTCCATGTTGAAAAAAATAGAAAACAGCCTCCTCCACATCTTTTTTTAAAAAACTCCAATATCTACGGTAAAAGCCAAAAGTGAATTGAGATTGAGTATGTTGATAGGCTAGATATTCAACGTGGTGAAATTGACATTACAAATGCTGAAATAGAAATGCTTAAAAGAAAGCTAGTTGAGTCTGAAAAGGCTAGAGAATTAGCAATTGAGGAAAAAGATAAGCACATTATTAGAGTCAATAAACAAAAGTATGCCACTTCTGTACTTGATGAAAATGATAAGAACATAATTGAGTGTCAACTGATGAGAAAGAATAGTGGCATAGGATACCATGAAGTTCCACCTCCCATGAAAAGTGCACTTGCACCACCAGGGAAGGAACTGTCATTTGTAGATGTTGAAGGGCTTATAAAAGAAGCAGGAAAATTTAGTAAGTCACTTAATAAAATACCAGAGGTTGATTCTGGTGCACCAATCATTGAAGATTGGGTGTCAGATAGTGAGGATGAATTAGATGAGTCAACCACTAGGTCAACACAAAGTTCTAATGTGTTAAAAAGTGATGTCAGTCTCACACAGTGTGCTAAAAAGAAAGAGATTCCTCAAGTTGTTAAACATAATTTTAATCAGGATAAGTTCCTAAAACCTGTGTTAATACAGCCATAGCTGGAAATTTTTGCAGGACTGGAGGCATTGGGCTATGTGAGGCAAGGAAATGGTTTAAAATTTCAAAAAGGTCGTTTCTCCACTCCCTGGAAATTTTTAGCCCATACTTTATTACACTGTTTGAGTCCAAAAACAACTGGGTGGAATGAGGTTAATATAGCCATAGCTTCTGCTATGATCTGTTTAAGCAAAGGAGACACATTTAATTTTTCAAACATGATTTTAGAAGGGTTTGTTTCAAATGTCAAAGGAAAAACCTTGCTTTATCCAAGGTTTATCCAACTGTTTGTAAATGATCAGATTGAACTAAGAAGAACTCATAAAGCTATTTATCAGTGTCCAAAAATGGGTTCTGTGTCTTTTAGTTTCTTAGTCAAGGCAAGTAAAGATTTTACTGGTCAGGTTACACCTCTTACCCCTTTTATGGTGCAACTAATTGAAAACACTCAGGGTGAAGGATCAGGAACTTAAACTGACTCCCAACACACACCCACTTTTGATTCACCATCTCCTTCCCCATTAAAGACCTATACACGTAGGAAAGCCTCAAAGAACACTGAGTTACCCCAGACCAGTGTTAGGATGGAAATTGTACCAGATGGGGCTGTCATTGGTGATGAAGATGACATGTTGGTGAGGGCTAACACTACTGCTACTAGCTTAGCAGCAGAGCAGGTCAGTGTTAACATACGTAAGACCCAATCCAAGGCAACATCTAATGTGAATGATTCTTATGAGTCAAAAACAGGTGATGGATTCCCTAGCCAATTGGAAAACATAGGGGGCTCAGATGATCAAACTAGGTTTGATACTGAGTTTATGTCCCAAGACTCACCTCTCAGGGAAGGTCACACATCCCGAAGTGAGGAGGACAGACTTGAAACTATTGAATTGATGGCTACCCCTCTTGTACAAAATGTCAATGTCAGTGATTCACCTCTCGGACCAGGTCACACAGGTCGAAGTGATGAGACTAGTATGAAACAAATTGAAGAATTGAGGGAAACTTGTACCAATTTGGAAACTAAGTGTAAAAACTTGGAATCCAAAGTTGCTGCTCTAGAGAGTCTAACAGTTAATCAGGGTAACATGATCACCAGTTTGAGGCAACAAATGGAGACTTTGTAGAAACAGTTCTCCTCCACAAACATTGCTGCTGCTTTGGGAGAGGATGCTTCCAAACAGGGGAGGAATAGCACAGTTTCAGGGGAGGCAATTGGGGGTAATAAAATTGTTGCTGCTCAAGTTATAGGTGATGATAGTTTGGTAAGTGACTCTGCTGCTCTAATCTCTGCTGCTCAAGCTATTCAAAGTGGTGTTGAAAACATTGTGGAGATTGACAATGCTGCTGAGACTACTGCTGAGCCTACTGCTATTGAAGACTCTGCTGCTATTGCCTTAGAAGTAAATGTTAATGCAGGGGTTATTGAGGGTACTGGTTTGGCTTCAGGGGAGGCTAAAGGTGATGATGATAGTGGTGACAATGTTGATAGTTATGTGGTAGTGGATAAAAATGATCATGAAGCAGTTTTGGATCAGTTTGTACAAGTTAAAGACTCTACTGCTAAAGAGACTACTGCTGGTGAGAACTCTGCTGCTGGATCAGGGGAGAACTCTGTTGCTGAGACTCTGTTAATGCTTCAAGAAAAATCTCCAACTGAACTTACATCCCAACCACTTCAAACTGAACCAATAACATTTGCACCATCTCAACCAACATCCCTTTTACAACCAATTCATGTGTCACAATTGCCCACAAAAGGAGTGATGATTAGAGAACCTACACAATCAATTCCAAAGGAAAAACCTATTGCTTCAAGCACTGATAAAGGAAAGGGAAAAGTAGTCGAAGAAGCTGTTCCTGATTCCAGTGATGAAGAAGAAGAGTACGAGAAGTTGCCTAAGGAATTTTGGCCTAAGGAGAAGCTGGTTGAGTCTGATAGAGCTTTAGCTATGGAGCTTGCTATGGGTGATTCAGAGATGGAAGGTGTAGATGAAAAAGCTAGATTGTTAGCTGAACATGAAGTACTTGAGGCTTTGAAGTCTAGGAGAAGTAAACAGGGTGAGTCAAAGTCAACAAGTGATGAATATGACTATGAGCCTACACCAGATGAAGTTGATTATTTGATCAAAAAGAATCCTGAGGTGAACAAGAAAGCTTTAGAATTGTATGCTGATGTTACTTTAAGTCCAGAACAAAAGACTGCACAGCTGCATGATTTCATTAGGATGATCACTGTTCAAGCCTTTGAGTATGTATCTAATAATATTAAAGGTAAGCAAACGAGGAAGAGGAAGCCTACAGAATCTCAAATCATCTCCCAGATGAAACAGTACTTATGTGCTCAGTGTGGATGGAAGATGCATCAATTTAAAGGCATGGCACATGATGCTATAAGGCCTCATTATTATTCTGGCTACAAGAGGAATACAATGTTTTTTGCAATAGGTTCAAAAGAAGAGGCTGAGTGGAAAAAGAAGCAAGATGAGCATATGGCAGCAAGTAGAGAAAGGGCTAAGAGATCAAAGATTGAAGGATCTAACTCTGCTAAATTGACTGAAAAGGAAGATGAACTACATCAAAAGATTGCTGATAAAACTAATGATAGGTTTTTGATTGAACAAGATGATGTGTTTGTTGAACCACCCCAAGCTAGACACCCAATTGTAGACTGGGAAATTGCTAAGGATGAATTTAGTGAAGCTTGGAAGATAATCAGAATTGGAGGTGATGTGGAAATGTACAGAGATTTTGAAGATCTTGTTAGGTCTTGTGATAGATCAGATTTGCATACTCTATGGAGCTTGGTAAAATCTAAGAATATTCATGAAGATCCAAAAAATGTGAAGGCCATGGAGTTATGGGTATGTTTTCAAAGAATGTATAATCCAGATCCAAGTGACAGACATTGGAGTTTTGAAGCAAATAGTATGACTACATTATGGAAGCATTATAGCTCAAGTGATGTACATCATGTATCTACTCAGGCTGGAGTTGATGTCTTTATGTTTGTTGAAAAGGAATATCCTTTGAAGACTGGAGTTTTAAAAGCAATGGTTGATTCTAAGCTTAGATATACAGAAATAACTCCTCATCTTCAATGTTTGGTTGAACGAATTGTGCAGCAAAGTACTAGAGAGGTAGGAAGAAGATAGAGCGTTTGAAAGCATCCTCCTGGTGTTTGTTTGAGCTTATGAGAAACTTGCATATTTTCAGGGAAAATATCAAGTTTTGGGGAGGATTGTTGGGTTTTAAGGTAACTCTACTTCTGTGTATACTCTACTGCTGGTCAGACAACTCTACTGCTAGTGTAAAGTCTTTACTGCCAGGCAAGTCTACTGCTGAGACTCTACTGCTGGAGGTGTACTGCCAAGATAACTCTGCTGCTTGATGATAAGTTTATGTACGCGTATTTGTATTTATAGTAAAGATGTTTTGTAATATTCTATTATGTTAGAATATGTTAGTCTTGTGTAAGAAGTTGATGTAAGCCGTAGGGTTCCTTGGTGTATAAAAGGAGATCCTAGGGTTAGTCTAGAGTACGTATTATTCTAGTATTCATTCACTTCAAGGTTGTAAAACCCTAGCACTATTCAGAGTGCTCGTATTCAATATATTGAAGTGTTTAAGTTGTGAAATTACTGTGTTCGTGTTCTTCTTAAGTTAATCAATATATTCCGCGTATTGATTAAGTTTGTTACAAAGTCAGCTTCTATACATTGTTGTCTTGGTTTATCTAAGATAATAATTCTAGATCAATTGCTCAACTGGGATCAACACACATACACATTCAAATGACCAGATTCACAACCGTATACCACAAGATATTCAAATGCTTCCAACACAGAAATAAGGTCAACATATATGTATTTTGAATTCTTGATTTCATGCTATGTACAGATTTAATGCTATATTAATGGGTTGAAAAAAAGTATATGTGTACCGTTATTTCGTCCCACATTTTATCTCTTGCTTCTGAATCAACTTTCTTCCACGATAGAATCCTGACACCTATATGCTTACGAACCAAGTCACCCAAAAACCTCGAAAACAATGCTCTGTTTTTTTTCTTGTTAACCTATTTGTTGAGGCAACATGATCAAGATCCCCTAATGTTTTGATGATGACAAATAAATCTTCGAAACACTTAAAACATCAATCGGTAACCTAATTCGCAAAACTCCATATCTGCTGCTGGTGCGCTGCCGGCGCGCTGACGCGCCAGGGGACTGTATGGAATTTGGCGAATTTTCAAAGTCGGTATTCCCCTTACCCGACAAATGTGGAGCTTTCAATTCAGGTATTAATATGTTATGTGCTTAATTGAGAACACTCGAAACGAGTTTTGAGATTATAGAGATCCTATTTTTAAAGCACCCACTTTGGGAAAACGCCAACTCAAGTTTTCTAACACTTGCCTCTAGCCAAGGCCTTTCTAAAACTTAGGGAGCTTATATATTTCACGTAATAACACGTGAAAGCATCCATATGCTCATATCCCGTGCTTACGTCTTCTCTAATCACGTAACGGGTTTACTCCCTTATTGGTCAAACTAAGTCCAAGGTCTCTTTGCGTAAACGCATCCTTTCCCACTCGGGTTATGCTTTACATATCGGCAAAACACTTGACTTATTTGCACCAAGGTGTTAGTTGAGAACGTCGAGTCGTGGAAAGTCACGAGATATGAAACTATGGGTTCTCGACGTATTATTACTTGAGTATATAAGTAACTTATGATTTTTCTCAACCTATAATCTTAATTGTCAAATTTCTTTCTTCTTAATGACAATTAGATTATTTACTAATCTTCTCTTTATTTCATTCTTAATATTTTCTTAATTATCTTTTTCAACAAATTACCACTTAACCCAAAACCACCTACACCAAAACCATTTAAACCAAAACCACTTCCTACAAAACCATTTCCTACAAAACCATCAAACTCAAAACCATCAACCCAAAACCACCTTTCTCAAACCCTAAACCACTATTACCTCTTCCCATACACTCTTACACACTCTAACAATATTCCCTTACACACATCACCCCTTTTGTACTTCTTGTCCCCTCAAACACTCCCACACAAATTCAAATTACACACACTTCCCTCACATACCCTCTTCACACACACTTACACATTCTTACACACTCTTACACATATTCTCACATACTCCCACACGATTTCAAATTACACACAATACAATTCAAAATACACACACTACTCACATACCAACTTTTCATTCAAATTACACACACTTCCCTCACAAACCTTCTCTACACACACTTACACATTCTACCCTATACTTTTATAACCATCACCCTTTCTCTCCAAGCAAAGCATATTCCTTTGGAATATGCCTTTGTAACTCAACCATGGTTCACCTCTTCCAACATTGGTTAGTCTCCATCTCTAACCCTAACCTCTCTTACCCATCCATGTTTAACTTTTAACCTAACCCATTTCACACTTAAACATGGTTAACCTTCTAAACCCTTAACTCTAACCACAGTTACACTTTAACCATTCTCTTGTGGAATATACCGTGGCATATTCTTTTCTTAATTATGGCACGAGAGGAATTACATTTACACCCCTTCCAAATTACCTTTTCTATCTTTTATACCCTTGGTAATTTGTTTTTCTCTTTAACTACTTCACAAAATGATTTTCAAATTGGCTATTTGAGTTGGTAAACCTTAGATTGATTAATGTTAAGGTTTAGTGTGAAGTACAATTGGGGGTTTAGCAAGGTATGGTATTTACAAGGCCCGGAACTTAACATTTGGGAAAATGTTACAGAGGCCTGGCGCGCTGACGCGCCAGGGTCGCGCCGGTCTTGGTAAATTTTCCCAAGTTTGGGTTCTTGGCCTATAAATACCACCCTTGCCTCTTGTATTCCTCATCCTTTCCATTGTTCTTTCTCTCTAGATTCTTTCTCTCTAAACACTCTCTAATCTCTCTATCTCTAAAAGTTTGTAAGGGAAGTCTTGTGTCTTTGTAACCAAGCCTAGATCATTGGGGATCTAGTTGGGGTTTGATACTTCCGGGTGGAAATTTGGTACTTGTCTTTGTGACACTTAGGTAAAGTGAATTGTGAGATTCTTTTGGTTGGTTTCCGAGGGCGGAATACCGTTGGTGAGTACCTCCTTCTTTGTGAGCATCGATATTAGGGAATATCTGTGGAGTGAATTGTAATGGTTTGTAATCCACCAAAAGGATTATACTAGTGAATAGTATCGGAGTCGCGGATTAGCAACTGGATGTACGGATGGTATACACCCCCCATCCCGAACCAGTATATATCGTTGTGTTCTTACTTGCTTTATATACTTTGGTTGTATTAGTGGTTGTTGGATTATTGTACAACCACTTGGTGTTCTATTTGGCTTAAAGTTTTTTTTAAATACCTAAAAAGCCAAGGAAACCGTATTCCCCCCCCCCCCTCTCCGGTTCTACAATTGGTATCAGTGCGGAATACTAAAGTTTTTGAGCGTTAAAACCTTCCCGAGAAGTCGTTTTAAGTCAAAAACTTTTGTTCAAAAAAAAAAAAAAAAAAAAAAAAAAAAAAAAAA
>LBNU01025334.1:174182-188663 GCA_014162995.1 Artemisia annua
CGTGCTTGTTATGATTAGGGTCTAATAACTATTTGTTGTAATTACTTTTATATTCGTGTTAAATGACCCCTAACTCATATTTTGATTGGAATAAAAGCTCATTTGCTTGAGGACAAGCAAATCTCAAGTGTAAGGGTATTTGATGAGACGAAAAGTGTTACACTTTTAGGGGGTCATTTAAGCCCGAATTCGTATAAATGTGATCAAATATTGCCCTAAATCGTTCCTTTTTTCATTTTAGGTACTTTTGAGAGGAATTCTGGAAAACATGCTTATTTGGACGTTTTTGGAGCATAAAAGTGAAGAAAACGACAAAGTCTCAAAAGATGATGATTTACAACCTGACGGCATCAGAAGTCACAAGGTGACGCCGTCAGAAAGCCTTGACAAAAGACTGAAATCCAATTTTCAAATGACGGGCCAGAAAGATTTTGGGATTTAACACCTGACGCCGTCAGGTGTTAGAAGATGTAGGCCGTCAGGAGTAAAGTTAAAGAGTGACGGCCTAGAAGGAAACAAAGGGTGACGGCGTCAGAAGTGGATCTAGGCCATCCGAGAAACCTAATGGCGGCGAGCTAACGGCGTTAGACCCTATAACCTGACGCCGTCAGAGTGTAAAATCTATATATATTTTTCTAATTTTCATTCATTAGTGTGGAACTTTGTGGAGAACTTTTATGGCAAAACCCTAAGACGAATTTTCTGTCACTTGTGGGGTTTTCAACCCTTGGAACCCTCATGCTTAATTAAAGATAAGTCTTCACTTTAATTTAATAATCATGTCTATGTGTTGGTTAACTATCTATCTTTCTTGTCTTTTAATTAACATGTGTAGCTAAATTCTCTAGTGTTTGCTTAGATCTAATGAAACGTAACTATTAATTATTGGTTAATTGGTGAGTGTTGTTGTTTGTTGGGATGATTGTTCCATCAATGTTAATTAGGCTCAAGAAAACTGGCCAACCTCCTTTATGGTAACGCATGAGCCAGTGTTTACAATCCCTATGGTTGTGCCGTGCATTGCATAGGAGGAGATAAGAGCTCATAGAATTGGAGAGATATGTATGCCCCTCCATGAGTTATTAGGAATACACCCTTCATCCACACAAGTAACATACATATCAATTAACCGGTAAAAGATAGTTAGGGAGTAATGAAATCTAAGTAAACACAATTTTCTCCATATTGTTTTCACAACCACAATAGTTTTAGATATTTTTTTTTCTTTTGCAATAGCAGTAAACTTGGGTTAGTTGAGTAGCAAATAATTCCGCCCACTCCCTATAAACCGAGATTTTACTTGCTTTCATAAAAACATAAAAATACCAAAAGAATCTTCCTTCCACTCTTAGGCCTATTAGAGTAGTTTTTCTATCCTAACGAACACTATTCCCTATGAGAGAACGATCAATCCCCCGTACTTGCCAATATCTTATACTACTACGGTCAGGTACACTGCTTGGTGGGGTTGTAAGCCTCTTGAGATCCCTCGAGAGGTAAAACCTGTTGTAAGGTCACAAAACCACGCATCCGTAAAGTTTACTAAAGTAGATTGCTCTATTAGTAAAAATGGTGTCGTATTAGCTAAAGGTGTTAGGAGGAATAACTTGTGTACATGCAAGCTAGGTGATAACTCCAATCAACACATATGTCTTGCATCCATGGTGGATAACTTAACGCTTTGGCATAGGAGGTTAGGTCACGTCAATATGAGGTTAGTCCAAAACCTAGCTTCCAACGAGCTTGTACGGAATCTATCAAAGTTGAGCTTTGAAAAACGTTATTGTGATATATGTCTAGGGAGTCAAGGACAATCAATTAATAAGAATAAAAGGGAAATGACAACTAATAGTGTCATAATTCTCAATTTCAGGTAATTTTCCCAAGTCTCGACATTTTTCTATTCACAGATTTCAATTCATCATTTCACGTAAACTAGGTTTACGGATATTCATTTGACGAAACCGGGTAGGTTAAGTCACATTATCATAAGACATCATTCATCATACATTTCATGGACTAGGGTTAGTCTACATTTCATCACAACATCATTTGCATTCTATCCCACTCGTAGAATATATAATTTCAAGTTAGATTTATTTATTTATTTCTAAATAAATAATAACATATGATTATAGTTTTCAATCAATACACCAAACAAATTCCACTAGAGCACTAATATATTTATATATTAGTTATATTTCCACTAAGGTTTATTAAACTATATTTTATATATTTTGGTAAGTTTCCAAATATTAAACCATTACTTGTAATTATATATAACAAAAATTTGTACCAACAAAGTAATAACTATCAAAACACCCAATGTTTACAAAAATTATATTTTTAATTTTTTACAACTTTGTTACATCCCATCTTGTCCCGTTAGAATTTATTTTTAATTAACCAGGTATCCGATAACGCTAAAATTACAAAACTATACACTAAACGGTATCCCGTAAAAATAATAGTGTATAAAAGATGACAGCTCAACCACCTCATAAGAGGTGGCCGGTTTTTATGTGTCCAAGGGGACACATGTTTGTCCCTAATCACTCATATATAATCCATGTTACACCTAATTTTTACACATAATGCATGGTGTAATAAAATTGATCTAGTAAAGTTTTCTTTCTCTCTTGTTCTTCTCATTGCGGCTCGTTCAACATCAACAACCAAGATGTGGAAAACTAGAAGGGGGGTTGAATAGTTTTACGCTCTTTTTGCAAGTTATAAAATAACGTTTAGTTTTAAAAACTTAGATTCTAGTTTGCGTTAAATCAATAGAATGCACAAGTATAGTATATACAATCTATATTTAACTATGCTAGTAAGTAAATAATGAAAGAGTAAGAGTTGGAAAGTATGCACCGTGACACGAGAGATTTATAGTGGTTCGGCCACAAGGTCTCGTTCCTTGTCCCTACTCCACTCCCCGAGCACCTAACTCGGGAGTTTTCTTCACTACGTCAACAAGCTCCCTTATGGCGGAGAAAACCTTTACACAACACAACGTTGCTTTTGTTTAATGACACTAAGCTAGATGTCGATCACAACACACCACGAATTTATCACAACACACCACGACTTAAAGCACACCACAACACGACTTAGAGGCACACCACAACACAACTTGGAAGCACACCACAACACGACTTGATCTTCACACCACGACTTGAGCTTCACACCTTCTTCTTCTTCTTCTCAACACAACTAGACTTCTATACACTACTAACTTACACACCTTATAACTATATACTAGTTATACACAAATATTCACAAGATATATACACAATATACACACACAACACTTCTTGATCTTGAATGAGAAAGGAGTGTTCTTCTTTTGCACTTTGGAAGAGAATGGATGATGAGGGATTAATCACTTGAAACAAGTATTAAGAAATGTAATGATCAAAGGGATTTAGAAAGAGTTTGGAGAGGTTTAGATCTGAAAATTTTCGTGCAAAAGGTGAGGAAAAATACCAGGTTTGAGGTGGTATTTATAGGCAAAAGATTCTGACAGAGGAGCGTGGCCGGTACCCTTAAATGATGGCCGGTCAGCTTAATGTTTAAGGTGACCGCCCTTATAATTAAGGGTGCCGGCCATCTGATCCGACCTGAATCTTTTGTCTTTTGTGGGGAAAATTTATTTGGAGAAAAACTAACTAATTTTGGTTAAAAATTTGAATTCTACCTGTTAGAATATTTAAAACACTTTTCTTTATTTCCAAAAATGTTTTTATAAAATATATAATTAGTTTTTATAATTAAATAAATTTTATTGTATTTAATTAAATTTCCCTTTGATCACTAGATGTATTAATCACTTGTTTATTCATACCTTAAGTGATTATGTTTGGATTAGGTGATATAAACTCATTTAATCACTTGTTTTCGTATTAACTTTACGTTTAATGTTTTTACGTTTTATGATCATCAAAACAAAGAGATATTGAGAAATATATATAGCGTTTTTATATCAAGAATCTCCCCCTTTTTGATGATTACAAAACCTAAACTCATTAAACCGTAAGTTTGTATAAAAACTAGTTTTTACGTATGAGTTTATATTACTTCTCCCCCTTTTTGTAAATATCAAAAAGGTTATCCCGAGTTGAATGGAGCTCCCCCTTGATGTATGCTCCCCCTCGTTTTGAGGTCAAGAAATATCGAGATATGGAATGCTTGCAAAAATATTTAGATGGCACAACAAATAGAAGCACAAACATATATATAGAGCAAGATAAAAGGAAAATAAAGCATTTCATTAATAAGAAAATGATGCATGCATAAAACTAATACATAAATATTTTTCTAGAAAACTATTCTAGAATATAGATACTTAGTTGCGATCTAAGTACTCTTGGTCTTGCAACAAAAGGTTTGGATGATTTTATTTTTGGAGTATTTTTATTTTTGGGGGATGGAATGGAATGGAAGCATGATGGTTAGGCTTGACGGTTTAGTGGTGATGGATATGGAGTGGATAGATTGTGTGTGTATCGGTATAGTGGAGGAATTGGATGAGGTCGAGTGAGGAGGTATTCTATCCAAGAAATGTCTTGGCTTAGATCAAGGATTTGTTTTTGAAGGAAGTAGCAACAAGGACAATAGTAAGTGTGTTTGGTGACTTGGTCCAAGTTGAGTGAATGTGGAAGGCACTTTAAGTATGGTGAGGATGGAGGTTTGCCCATGTTGCGTTGTGCAAGATGCATGGCATTTAGATCACGAAGATCACGGCTAATGTTGAGTTCTTCATGGAATTTTTGTTTTTCCATGGCATTGTGATATGAATCACTTGGTTGAGGTGGATGGATTGGGGTTGTGTAGTTTGATGGTTGACCACATATGTATGGTTCATTGTAGTGGGATGATGGAATGGTGGAGGTTTGACCAAAATGGTAGGGTTTGTAGTGAGGTTTATGATGATGGTTTGTTGATTTTGAATGAAGTTTGGGAAGTAAGTGGATGGAGGTGTTGTTTGTCTTCCAATTCCATTGGGTGTAGTGGTTTTGTTTTGAGGGCTTTTTCTCCTCCAAGTGGATTTTTTGGGTATTTTGGCTAGCCTTGAGGCCTTGGGTTTTGGTTTGTTTGGAGTGGTCATCCTCTATGAAGAGTAATTATTTGAGATGAGAGGTGGTTGAATGAGAGTTAATGAGGGTGAATGGTTTTTATAGGTGGATTGTTTTTTGTGTTTTTGGAAGGTTAAGATGTGTTGTTCTTGGTGGACAAAATGTGTTTGTGAATTTGGGGAAGTGAGGAATCAAAATAGGGTGAAATTGGCTGGAAAGCAAAAAGCAAACAGCAACCCTCGAACTTACAGATGGCCGGTCATCTTAATTCAGGGCCGGTCACCCTTATGAATTAAGGGTGCCGCCCATCTGGTAGGTTCCAGACTGCCAGAAACGGGTTTTTGGTAAAGTTTGTCCAAAAAGAGGTTTGTTTTGTGATTTGGTTATGGGCAAGACCAAGTTTTGAGGCAACAAAGCATGTATATTCTTGGAATAATTTTATAGAAAATTATTCATGCATGCAATTAGTTAATAATCTTATGCAAGAATATGTAAACTAGCTACCAAGAAATAAAGCATGCAAAATGTAACAAATAGAATGTATGTATGCAAGACAAATAAGTTAACTAAGACAACAAACTTAATGTAAAGGCAACTATCTTAGTGTTAAGGCAACTATAGTGGAAACTAGTGATGGAACAAATGAGATTATATAACTCTTGATTATGTTCTAGTGTGTGCCTATATGAAACAAATTTGGAGTAAATATTGTTTTGATCTTTGTGAAAAGATAAACAATTATGGACCTCCTTAAATTTACTTTGCTTACTACTAAATATCATAAATATGTATATTTTGAGTTACATACACATAGATGATGAGAGTAAGACTATAATGCATGATTTTGAGAAAAGCGTTTTTATTGTTATTTCAACAATGAGTTTTCCTAATCGTGAGAATCATTTTGAAAAGAATTGAGGTTTTCTTTTGAAAATATAATTGTGCAAATAAAATATCTCAATTCTTGGTTTTGTGCGAAATAGAATCCTAGATTTGGATTTAGGAAGGAATAAAAGAATTAATTGGATTTATGCATTTTTGAAATAAATTTATTCAAGAGAATTTAATCTACTTGCTCCATCATTCCTAATCCTAGACGCAAGTGGTTAAATAATTCACGCTTAAGAGGCTTAGTGAAAATGTCCGCTATGTTATCTTCCGAGGCCACTTTTTCTATTGTTATGTTTCCCTTTTGTACGTTATCCCTAAGGAAGTGATGACGTATTTCTATATGCTTAGTCCTAGGGTGTTGCACGGGATTCTTACTTAAATCTATGGCTCCTTTATTATCGCACATTATAGGTACATCTTCTAACCTAATGCCATAGTCTACGAGAGCTTGTTTCATCCATAGCGCTTGTTGACATGCCTTTCCGGCGCTTACGTATTCGGCTTCGGTGGTAGAAATAGCAAGAGCGGTTTGCTTCTTCGAAAACCATACCGATTCTGTGGAAAACTAGAAGGGGGGGTTGAATAGTTTTACGCTCTTTTTACAAGTTATAAAATAACGTTTAGTTTTGAAAACTTAGATTCTAGTTTGCGTTAAATCAATAGCATGCACAAGTATAATATATACAATCTATATTTAACTATGCAAGTAAGTAAATAATGAAAGAGTAAAAGTTGGAAAGTATGCACCGTGACACGAGAGATTTAAAGTGGTTCGGCCACAAGGTCTCGTTCCTTGTCCCTACTCCACTCCCCGAGCACCTAACTCGGGAGTTTTCTTCACTACGTCAACAAGCTCCCTTATGGCGGAGAAAACCTTTACACAACACAACGTTGCTTATATGTTTAACGACACTAAGCTAGATGTCGATCACAACACACCACGAAAGTATCACAACACACCACTACACGACTTTAATCTTCACACCGCGACTTGAGCTTCACACCACGCCTTTGTCTTCACAACACGACTTGATCACACCTTCTTCTTCTTCTACACAACACTACTACACTTCTATACACAACTTACTTACACACACTATAATTATACACTATTTATTCACAAGTATACACAATATATACACACACAACACTTCTTGATCTTGGATGAGGAAGGAGTGTTCTTCTTTTGCACTTTGGAAGAGAATGGATGATGAGGGATTAATCACCTGAAACAAGGATTAAGAAATGTAATGATCAAAGGGATTTAGAAAGAGTTTGGAGAGGTTTGGATCTGAAAAATTTCGTGCAAAAGGTGAGGAAAAATACCAGGTTTGAGGTGGTATTTATAGGCAAAAGTTTCTGACACAGGAGCGTGGCCGGTCACCTTAATTAGTGGCCGGTCACCTTAATAATTAAGGTGACCGCCCCTTATAATTAAGGGGGCCGGCCATCTGTTCCGACCTGGAACTTTTGTCTTTTGTGGGGAAAATTTATTTGGAGAAAAACTAACTAATTTTTGTTAAAAATTTGAATTCTAGTTGTCAGAATATTTAAAACACTTTTCTTTATTTCCAAAAATGTTTTTATAAAATATATAATTAGTTTTTATAATTAAATAAATTTTATGGTATTTAATTAAATTCCCCTTTGATCACTAGATTTGTTAATCACTTGTTTATCCATACCTTAAGTGATTATGTTGGATTAGGTGATATAAACTCATTTAATAACTTGTTTTCGTATTAACTTTCCGTTTAATGTTTTTACGTTTTGTGATTATCAAAACAAAGAGATATTGAAAAATATAAATAGCGTTTTTATATCAACAATCTCCCCCTTATTGATGATTACAAAACCTAAACTCATTAAACCATAAGTTTATATAAAAACAAGATTTTACGTATGAGTTTATATTACTTCTCCCCCTTTTTGTAAAAAATCAAAAAGGTTATCCCGAGTTGAATGGAGCTCCCCCTTGATGTAAACTCCCCCTCGTTTTGAGGTCAAGAAATATCGAGATATGGAATGCTTGCAAAAATATTTAGATGGAAACCACAAAGGCATTTTTACGGGCAAAACATGCTGCGGGATCTTCAAGGACTAGGAGAACACCACAACTACACGATGGTGATCTTCAAGACCAAATGAAGAAGATGACTACATTGGTCACTCAGCTCTCTGACAAAAATGTACAGGAGTTAATGCAGACAAAATCTCAAGTTGACAAGTATATGACAGCTGATATTGAAGAGATGATCAGAGACTACACCAAAGAATACTTGGGTGAAAATCTCGTGTCTACAGTAACTCCAGAGTTGTATGAACTCCTGAAACCCATCAGGAATGAGCTGGACATCAGGATTCGAGATAACATTGTCAAAACGCTTTAGACAACACCTTTCTACCTGCAAACAAACAGGCCTTCTACTGAGCCTGAGGATTTAACCGTGAAACAACGGGAAACTCTATTAGCTTCCGAACTTGCTGAGAAGGTGGAAAAGACTGATGAAGAAGCATCTTTACTCGAATCACTGAGGGCTACTGAGTTATGCAAAGAAGCCGCTGACAAGCGTAAACGTACAAGGAAAGACGATGATCCGGACGCAGAATCACAACGTAAAAGATCCAAGTCTACCCGCGGACCATCATCATCCAAACAACCACCAGCATCAAAGGCTCCTACCCGCAAACCACAAAGTTCAGCACCCAAGTCTGGACCCACAGCAGCAGAAGAACCATTCACGCTTCATCAAGATGATCAACAGGAGGAACACAACATGAATTCATTCAAACTGAATCTCCTGAACCACAAGCTGGAAAATCATCAACAACTCAGATCGACAAGTCTAAGTGTAAGAAGAAGCAAACCAAACATTTTACATGGTTAGATGCTCCTGAGGCTCCTGAATCAGAATGGGTCACTACAATGATCAAAGCTCATCCACCGCTTGAAACCGAAGAACCACTCCCGGGCAATTCTCTACAATACGCTCAGAGTATTCTTTCAGGTCTTTAGCTGGAGAAAGTGACAAAAGCTGAACTAAAGAGAATCAACAAGGAGGCTCGTGACTTTCTCAAGGCACGATCAGGAAACAAGATAGAGTTGGACTACCACATGCAGAACATCGCTGCAGCTTTATCAGACTCTTCTGATTGGCTAAATCCGGAGCACAACATTGATTTGCATGGCAAGCACAACGAACCATACTTCACTGACTGGACCAAACCTTTACCTCTTCAAGGCTTTGCTGACAAGCCTAGAATTCCATACCGATTCTGTGGAAAACTAGAAGGGGGGGTTGAATAGTTTTACGCTCTTTTTACAAGTTATAAAATAACGTTTAGTTTTGAAAACTTAGATTCTAGTTTGCGTTAAATCAATAGCATGCACAAGTATAATATATACAATCTATATTTAACTATGCAAGTAAGTAAATAATGAAAGAGTAAAAGTTGGAAAGTATGCACCGTGACACGAGAGATTTATAGTGGTTCGGCCACAAGGTCTCGTTCCTTGTCCCTACTCCACTCCCCGAGCACCTAACTCGGGAGTTTTCTTCACTACGTCAACAAGCTCCCTTATGGCGGAGAAAACCTTTACACAACACAACGTTGCTTATATGTTTAACGACACTAAGCTAGATGTCGATCACAACACACCACGAAAGTATCACAACACACCACTACACGACTTTAATCTTCACACCACGACTTGAGCTTCACACCACGACTTGAGCTTCACACCACGCCTTTGTCTTCACAACACGACTTGATCACACCTTCTTCTTCTTCTACACAACACTACTACACTTCTATACACAACTTACTTACACACACTATAACTATACACTAGTTATTCACAAGTATACACAATATATACACACACAACACTTCTTGATCTTGGATGAGGAAGGAGTGTTCTTCTTTTGCACTTTGGAAGAGAATGGATGATGAGGGATTAATCACTTGAAACAAGGATTAAGAAATGTAATGATCAAAGGGATTTAGAAAGAGTTTGGAGAGGTTTGGATCTGAAAAATTTCGTGCAAAAGGTGAGGAAAAATACCAGGTTTGAGGTGGTATTTATAGGCAAAAGTTTCTGACACAGGAGCGTGGCCGGTCACCTTAATTAGTGGCCGGTCACCTTAATAATTAAGGTGACCGCCCCTTATAATTAAGGGGGCCGGCCATCTGTTCCGACCTGGAACTTTTGTCTTTTGTGGGGAAAATTTATTTGGAGATAAACTAACTAATTTTGGTTAAAAATTTGAATTCTAGTTGTTAGAATATTTAAAACACTTTTCTTTATTTCCAAAAATGTTTTTATAAAATATATAATTAGTTTTTATAATTAAATAAATTTTATGGTATTTAATTAAATTCCCCTTTGATCACTAGATGTGTTAATCACTTGTTTATTCATACCTTAAGTGATTATGTTGGATTAGGTGATATAAACTCATTTAATAACTTGTTTTCGTATTAACTTTCCGTTTAATGTTTTTACGTTTTGTGATTATCAAAACAAAGAGATATTGAGAAATATAAATAGCGTTTTTATATCAACAATCTCCCCCTTTTTGATGATTACAAAACCTAAACTCATTAAACCATAAGTTTATATAAAAACAAGATTTTACGTATGAGTTTATATTACTTCTCCCCCTTTTTGTAAAAAATCAAAAAGGTTATCCCGAGTTGAATGGAGCTCCCCCTTGATGTAAACTCCCCCTCGTTTTGAGGTCAAGAAATATCGAGATATGGAATGTTTGCAAAAATATTTAGATGGCACAACAAATTGAAGCACAAACACATATATAGAGCAAGAAAAAAAAGAAAATAAAGCATTTCATTAATAAGAAAATGATGCATACATAAAACTAATACATAAATATTTTTCTAGAAAACTATTCTAGAATATAGATACTTAGTTGCCATCTAAGTACTCTTGGTCTTGCAACAAAAGGGTTGAATGATTTTATTTTTGGAAGATTTTGTTTTTATTTTTGAGGGATGGAATGGAATGGAACCATGATGGTTAAGCTTGACGGTTTGGTGGTGATGGATATGGAGTGGATGGATTGTGTGTGTATCGGTATAGTGGAGGAATTGGATGAGGTCGAGTGAGGAGGTATTCTATCCAAGAAATGTCTTGGCTTAGATCAAGGATTTGTTTTTGAAGGAAGTAGCAACAAGGACAATAGTAAGTGTGGTTGGTGACTTGGTCCAAGTTGAGTGAATGTGGAAGGCAATTTGAGTATGGTGAGGATGGAGGTTTGCCCATGTTGCGTTGTGCAAGGTGCATGGCATTTAGATCACGAAGATCACGGATAATGTTGAGTTCTTCATGGAATTTTTGTTTTCCCATGGCATTGTGATATGAATCACTTGGTTGAGGTGGTTGGATTGGGGTTGTGTAGTTTGATGGTTGACCAAATATGTATGGTTCATTGTAGTGGGATGATGGAATGGTGGAGGTTTGACCAAAATGGTAGGGTTTGTAGCGAGGTTCATGATGATGGTTTTGTTGGTTTTGAATGAAGTTTGGGAAGTAAGTGGATGGAGGTGTTGTTTGTCTTCCAATTCCATTGGGTGTAGTGGTTTTGTTTTGAGGGCTTTTTCTCCTCCAAGTGGATTTTTCGGCTATTTTGGCTAGCCTTGAGGCCTTGGGTTTTGGTTTGTTTGGAGTGGTCATCCTCTATGAAGAGTAATGATTTGAGATGAGAGGTGGTTGAATGAGAGTTAATGAGGGTGAATGGTATTTATAGGTGGATGAATTTGTGTTTATGGAAGGTTGAAATGTGTTTTTTTTTGGGGAACAAAAGGTGTTTGTGAATTTGGGGAAGTGAGGAATCAAAATAGGGTGAAATTGGCTGAAAAGCAAAAAGCAAACAGCAACCCTCAAACTTACAGATGGCCGGTCACCTTAATTCAGGGCCGGTCACCTTAATTTTAAGGTGACCGCCCTTATGAATTAAGGGTGCCGCCCATCTGGTAGGTTCCAGATTGCCAGAAACGGGTTTTTGGTAAAGTTTGTCCAAAAAGAGGTTTGTTTTGTGATTTGGTTATGGGCAAGACCAAGTTTTGAGGCAACAAGGCATGTATATTCTTGGAATAATTGTATAGAAAAGTATTCATGCATGCAATTAGTTAATAATCCATATAAGAATATGTAAACTAGCTACCAAGTAATAAAGCATGTAATATAGAACATGTAACAAATGATAGAATCCATGCATGCAAAACAAATAAGTTAACTAAGACAACAAACTTAATGTAAAGGCAACTATCATAGTGTTAAGGCAACTATAGTGGAAACTAGTGATTGAACAAATGAGATTATATAACTCTTGATTATGTTCTAGTGTGTGCCTATATGAAACAAATTTGGAGTAAAGATTGTTTTGATCTTTGTGAAAAGATAAACAATTATGAACCTCCTTAAATTTACTTTGCTTACTACTAAATATCATAAATATGTATATATTGAGTTACATACACATAGATGATGAGAGTAAGACTATAATGCATGATTTTGAGAAAAGCGTTTTTATTGTTATTTCAACAATGAGTTTTCCTAATCGTGAGAATCATTTTGAAAAGAATTGAGGTTTTCTTTTGAAAATATAATTGTGCAAATAAAATATCTCAATTCTCGGTTTTGTGCGAAATAGAATCCTAGATTTAGATTTAAGAATAAATAAAAGAATTAATTGGATTTATGCATTTTTTGAAAGAAATTTATTCAAGAGAGTTTAATCTACTTGTTCCATCATTCCTAATCCTAGACGCAAGTGGTTAAATAATTCACGCTTAAGGGGCTTAGTGAAAATGTCCGCTATGTTATCTTCCGAGGCCACTTTTTCTATTGTTATGTTTCCTTTTTGTACGTTATCCCTAAGGAAGTGATGACGTATTTCTATATGCTTAGTCCTAGAGTGTTGCACGGGATTCTTACTTAAATCTATGGCTCCATTATTATCGCACATTATAGGTACATCTTCTAACCTAATGCCATAGTATACGAGAGCTTGTTTCATCCATAGTGCTTGTTAACATGCCTTTCCGGCGCTTACGTATTCGGCTTCGGTGGTAGAAATAGCAAGAGCGGTTTGCTTCTTCGAAAACCAAGATGTTAAACAACATCCCATAAACGTGCAAATACCGCTAGTGCTTTTTCTATCTACATAGTCTCCCGCATGATCTGAATCCGCATAGACAATGGTTTCTATGCCGGATCCCTTAGGATACCATAATCCTAAGTGTATAGTGCCTTTAATGTATCGGAAGATACGCTTAACCGCTTCTAGGTGAGAGGTTTTGGGATCCTCTTGAAAGCGGGCACAAAGGCAAACACTAAACATGATATCGGGTCTACTTGCCGTTAAGTATAGTAAACTTCCTATCATCCCTCTATACTTAACATTATCTACGGACTCACCATCTTCATCCTTCAAGAGTTTGATTTCCGTAGACATAGGTGTCCTAAGTGGTTTAGAGTCTTCTAGGCCAAATTTCCTAAGCATTTCTTTAATATATTTAGATTGATTAAAAAATATTCCGTCTTTTAATTGTTTTATTTGTAATCCTAAGAAGAAGTTCAATTCTCCCATCATACTCATCTCAAACTCATCATGCATGATTTTGGCAAATTCTTCACACAATCCTTGACAAGTTGAGCCAAATATAATGTCGTCGACATATATTTGAACAATGATAATATGTTGGTGATGAGTGAGTTCTAGCAAGCAAGCTTGTAAACCACGGATCGTTGTCCCAACGAGGGTTGAATTGATCTTGTCACTCGACTCGTGAGCTATGTGAGATGAATAGGTTTAAAAGATGAGAATTGGTTTTAGTTATACTACGAAAGTTTGTTAAAGACTTAAATGAAATAAAGAACGAGGTTAAAAGACATAAGTTGAACGATAAAAGAAAACATAAATCTAAGTGGTATATAAAAGAAATGAAATAAGAAAGAAATAAAGAAAATGTTTTTGGAGCTTTGATTTTAATTAATGAAAAGGCAAGTTAAACTAAAGAACGGTTAAAGATTTAACGTACTAAAAACTTTAACTAATTAGCAAAGAGAGTAGATTAAGTTGAAATAAAACTAAGAAAGTGTAAAGAAATTTCGACAGAGTGTCGTTTAGATATTAAAGCAATAAAACCTCACTCGTTAAGACGATGAGGGGAAAAGAAGCCTAGCTCGGCTTATGAAATAAAAGAAACTTGAAATAATTAGACACGACACCAAAGAAACTAAGAACTTGTAAACTAAAAATGAAACTCACTCAACTAAACTACGATACTTGCAAAAGAAAGTGAACCCATACTCACGACTAGACTCATACTCGCAAACATGAAAGAAAGATACCATACTCGCATAAACTTAGGACCATACTCGCAAATAACATATGAAACTCGCTAACCTTACTGACCCATACTCGCAATACCATGAAGCATACTCGCAAAGAAAGAAAGACTAGCCAAGACTATACTCGCAAAAGAAAAC
>LBNU01025334.1:200974-226546 GCA_014162995.1 Artemisia annua
GGTTTGAGACAGTTGTTCTTTGTGTTGAATAAAAAGTCCCATTTGTTTTGTAAGAGCCGCAATAGCATCAGAATTTTGTTTGGTTAATGACAAAACCTCGTCGTTGGCCTTGTTATTAGCACTTGACACTTGTGTTTTGCTTCGTGAAGTTCGCACTCTTGCTTTGTTTTCAATGATAGTGAATGCATCTTGAGTGTTTCGAGATAACAAATTACCACCAGCAGCAGAATTGAGTGAATCTTGATCAACGGGATTCAAACCATTATAGAACGTATCGATTTGATGCAATTCAGAAAACCCATGATTCTGACACTTTTCAAGTAACTCTTTGAAATGATCCCAAGCTTCGCTGAATGATTCATCGAAAGCTTGTTGGAAACGAAAGATTTGAGTACGAAGATTTGAAGTTTTTGAAGGTGGACAGAAATGGTTAAGGAACTTGCTAGCCAAATCATCCCAAGTATGAATCGAATTGGGGGGGTTCTTTGTCTAGCCAAGTACGAGCAGCTCCTTTGAGAGAAAAGGGAAACAATTTCATTTTGACAACATTATAAGGAACTTGGTTGATCTTAATTGTTTCAGCAATGTCGGTTATGTTCCGAATGTGAACATGAGGATCTTTGTGATCAAACCCGTGAAAGGATATACCCGAAATGAGATTGAGTAATCCACGATTGATTTCAAAGTGATTTGCTTGAATATCGGGAATAACGATGGCTCTCCTCACACCTTGGAAAGGTGATTGGAGTTGTTCCTCCATTGGACGTAAATCATGAAGAGGTTGGGGATCTCCTCCGTTGGGACCCCCGTTGGCTTGAGCACCATTGTTGTTGTTGTTATTCATTTCCTCGAGATTTGGAGAATTAAATCGGTTTGGACGCCTTAGAAGACTCTCGGGATTAGAAAGTGGTGGAAAAAGCTCGTTATAAGAAGAACGAGGGTTCATACAAATTGAAACAAATCAAAGTGAAACAAATTGAAAAAGTAAGTTGAAAAGAAAATTTTTTTAGTTTTTAAGTTTTTAAAAGAAAAATGAAAAATATTTTTGGTTTTTATAGGTTTTATAATTTTTAGTTGTTTTTATGTTTATAAAAAAAACGATAACTTCTAAAAGAAGGTTCTTCAAAACACAATACTCAATAATCTAATGACTTAATCTTATCAATCGGTCCCCGGCAGCGGCGCCATAAATTTGATGAGTGAGTTCTAGCAAGCAAGCTTGTAAACCACGAATCATTGTCCCAACGAGGCTTGAATTGATCTTGTCACTCGACTCGTGAGCTATGTGAGATGAATAGGTTTAAAAGATGAGATTTGGTTTTAGTTATACTACGAAAGTTTGTTAAAGACTTAAATGAAATAAAGAACGAGTTTAAAAGACATAAGTTGAACGATAAAAGAAAACATAAATCTAAGTGGTATGTAAAAGAAATGAAATAAGAAAGAAATAAAGAAAATGTTTTTGGAGTTTTGATTTTAATTAACGAAAAGGCAAGTTAAACTAAAGAACGATTAAAGATTTAACGTACTAAAAACTTTAACTAATTAGCAAAGAGAGTAGATTAAGTTGAAATAAAACTAAAAAAGTTTAAAGAAATTTCGACAGAGTGTCGTTTAGATATTAAAGCAATAAAACCTCACTCGTTAAGACGATGAGGGGAAAAGAAGCCTAGCTCGGCTTATGAAATAAAAGAAACTTGAAATAATTAGACACGACACCAAAGAAACTAAGAACTTGTAAACTAAAAATGAAACTCACTCAACTAAACTACGATACTTGCAAAAGAAAGTGAACCCATACTCACGACTAGACTCATACTCGCAAACATGAAAGAAAGATACCATACTCGCATAAACTTAGGACCATACTCGCAAATAACATATGAAACTCGCTAACCTTACTGACCCATACTCGCAATACCATGAAGCATACTCGCAAAGAAAGAAAGACTAGCCAAGACTATACTCGCAAAAGAAAACAAGCCTTTGATACTCGCAACTTTTTATTGCTTACTCGCAATTACATAAACCATACTCGCAAGACATGAAATGTACCATACTCGCTAAATGATGATTCATACTCGCAAGACCTTGGACCATACTCGCAAAAATCCAAAGATGATACTCGCAAAACTTATAAACAAAACCTTACTCGCAAAACCCTAAAAGTAGAAAACCATACTCGAATTTCTAGGGCTTGTAACTTTTCAAAACTATTTTTAACGTGGAACAAAGCTTAAAACTCAATAGAAAACGTGTAAAAACTAATTAATAAGCTAGATTAAGATACTAAATAAGTTTATATAAGCTCACGACACAAAAATAAGCACTAAACCATTATCAAATCCCACGACTTGTATTTTCATGCAAAGGTGGTAGAAGATTTTTGTAAGAGCTTTTTGTAGATATTAATAAGACGTAAAATAAGCTTAAAAGATATGAAAAGATTAAAAAGAAGGATTGCAAGAAGACGTAGATAAGCTAGATGAAAGATTAATAAGACATGAAAATAACTTGCATAAAAATAAACTTACACTAATACATGAAATAAACTAAGACTCACTAAAAACTAGACAACCATTTTTGAGGCTAGGGGGTGGTATTTAAGGGAGCAAGGGAGCTTCCCTTTTTTTACATCGTGTACACTTAGCCCCCTAGTCTTTTACATTTCGTGAATACTAAGCGTAAACTTAAGATACAAAGCTACTAAACTTTCTAAAAATGTAACTTAAGTCCTTGTAACTTGAGGTGATGTGTTGACGAGCTTTCCAAAAGGTCTTCAAAAGCTTAAAAGTGATCACTTGCTCGGATTTGGAAAGTTTAACTTCATAATCATCTTTGAACTTTGATTAAGCGTCTCTTTTATTTTCTTGAGCCTTTGAGAAATAATTTGTCTTCACGGGCTTTTCTTAAGTATATTTCATCTTTTGCTTGACTTTAGAACTCTTTTCCACATCTCGTGCTCGTTTTAGGCTTTTAGGTTGCTTTTCATGTTGTTTTTGCAATATCCTCACCTGCACAGTCATAAACACAAAAACACGATATCTTTGGCTTTTAACGTTAGTTTTTGGTCTAATATAGTCTAAAAATGGTGAATAGAAGGTATGTGAATAAGCACATACCATTGGTCACTTCTTTTTGTGAAGAGAGTGCTTTCTACCATTCCCATGGTGTAATTATGCTTAACCAAGAATGCCTTTAGTCTATCATACCAAGCCTTTGGAGCTTGCTTAAGACCATATAAGGCTTTCTTTAGTTTATAAACATAATTAGGTTTTACGAAGTCAATGAATCCCGAAGGTTGTGCCACATATACCTCCTCATTGATAAAACCGTTTAGGAATGCACTCTTCACATCCATTTGCTATAACTTATAGTCTAGGGCACATGCATAGGCTAAGAGGATTCTAATGGATTCTAGTCTAGCTACGGGTGCATAAGTTTCTTCATAATCAATTCCTTCTTGTTGATTATAACCTTGGGCGACTAACCTAGCTTTGTTCCTAGTTACTATTCCATTTTCATCTAATTTATTCCTAAATACCCATTTGGTTCCTATTATGGTCATATTCCTAGGGTTTTCAACTAACTCCCAAACATCATTAGACTTAAATTGATTTAATTCTTCTTGCATGGCCATAATCCAATTTTCATCTTTTAAAGCTTCATTTACATTTTTAGGTTCTATGGTTGAAACAAAACAAAAGAAATTACTTTTGTCTTGAATTTGTGATCTAACGGTTCTTTGATTTAGGTGTCCTATGATATTGTTTAAAGGGTGTGATTTAGTTTCCTTTATATTTACAATTTCATTTTCTCCTAGAGTTTCTACTTCAATATCATCGCTTAAGGGTTTCGTTTTACTAACCTCAATTGCTTCTTCTTCTATGATTTCATCATCTTCTAAGGGTAATGTCTTAGGTGGTGGAGGAGTTTCATCAAATGTTACGTTTAAGGATTCTTCAACTTTCATAGTGTGTTTATTTAAGACTATATATGCTTTACTATTTTGTGAGTATCCTAGAAAAATTCCTTCATATGATTTAGGGTCAAATTTAGTGAGATAATCCTTAGTGTTTAGAATAAAACATTTACTTCCGAATACTTTAAAATAGCCTATGCTAGGTTTTCTACCTCTGTGTAACTCATAAGGAGTTTTTCCTAGTATTCGTCTAATTGACACCCTATTAATTATATATGTTGAAGTATCTACGGCGTGACACCAAAATTTTTGTGGAATAGATTGTTCATTTAACATGGTTCTACTCATTTCTTGTAATGTCCTATTTTTACGTTCAACTACCCCATTTGATTGCGGAGTACGTGGAGCGGAGAAATTGTGAGATATTCCATTTAAATCATAATAATTTCCAAATTGTACTTCGTTATCAAATTCCCTACCATGATCCGTCCTAATAGAAACTATAGAGCATCCTAATTTATTTTGTATCATTTTACTAAATGTTTCAAATTTTTCAAAAGCTTCGGTTTTATTACTTAAGAACTTAGTCCACGTGTATCGTGAATAGTCATCTACAATAGGGTGTAGCGATTGCCACCATAGCTCCGCACGGCGGAAGGACCGAAAAGGTCCATGTGTAGAAGTTCTAGACATCTAGTTGTTGATATTATATTTTTGGGTTTATGGCTAGCATGTGTTTGTTTACCTATTTTACACGCGTCGCAAAAGTGTTGATTGTATTTTAAACTAGGCAAGTTTCTAACTAATTCCTTAGACACTAATGATTGTATTTGTTGCATGTTTGCATGACCTAGTCTCCTATGCCACAAAGTGGAGGTTTCATCTAGTGTTGTTAGGCATATTTTATCTTCCGATTTGTTTCCTAGTTTCATGACGTAAATATCGCCTTTCCTAATTCCTTCACCTATTATTTTGTTATTTTTTCTAATTACGCTACCTTTTTCCGTAAAAGTGACACTACACCTATTGTCACAAATTTGTCCTACGCTAAGCAAGTTATACGTTAAGTTATCTACATGCTCAACATTATCAATAGTTAGGGAGTCTTGAGAAATCGTACCTTTGCCAATGATTTTACCCCTACGATCACTACCGAAAATAACGTTACCTCCGTTGTAGGCTTTGTACGTTGAGAAGAGGTTGCGATTACCCGTCATATGCTTTGAGCATCCGCTATCCTTTACCCATTTGTCATGCTCCAAGTTAACCCCTAGACACACTTCATTCGATGCTTGTGCGACGAAACCATCTTCATCACCAAGTCCCTTTCTTCGCGTCATTCTTCTTTTGACTTGCACGAACTTTCGCCTTATCGCTAGTCTTTTGAATTCACTAACCGCCTTCGCATAATCTTCGTCACTTTCGGAGCTAGAGGTGTCATCATCACTTGATTCCACCTTAGTTGACATTACTTCATCATGTTTGCTTTCGTCATGGCTTTCGTTGTTTTCGGCGTCGTTTCCTAAACATAAAACATTTGAACTAGTAGTACTAGTACTAACATCAACTAAGTATTTATCTACCATACTTTCTTTATGTGCATGATTATCTTTGACTTGACATTTCTCTTGGTGATATTCTAAAATATTTTTCCACATATCATTTGCCGTTTTACAGAAAAATATTCTTTCATATTCAACACAAGATATAGCTTTATATATAATAAATTTAGCCAAGTTATTTAATTTTTCAAAAGTATTATTTATTATTTCAATATCACCAATTGAAATGACATGCCAAAGATGATAGTGTATTTATTTTACATAAACTTCGAATCTATTTTTCCATTCAAGAAAACTTTCATTTTCAAGGAATGGTGGTTTAAAATCAATTTTCCCTTCTAAATATTTTTCCATTTCCATAGATCGATTTCAAGTTTTAAAATACAATATATTTTAAAAATCTTGTTAGACATGGCTCTTGATACCAATTGTGGAAAACTAAAAGGGGGGGTTGAATAGTTTTACGCTCTTTTTACAAGTTATAAAATAACGTTTAGTTTTGAAAACTTAGATTCTAGTTTGCGTTAAATCAATAGCATGCACAAGTATAATATATACAATCTATATTTAACTATGCAAGTAAGTAAATAATGAAAGAGTAAGAGTTGGAAAGTGTGCACCGTGACACGAGAGATTTATAGTGGTTCGGCCACAAGGTCTCGTTCCTTGTCCCTACTCCACTCCCCGAGCACCTAACTCGGGAGTTTTCTTTACTACGTCAACAAGCTCCCTTATGGCGGAGAAAACCTTTACACAACACAACGTTGCTTATATGTTTAACGACACTAAGCTAGATATTTGGATTAGGTGATATAAAATCACTTAATAACTTGTTTTCGTATTAACTTTCCGTTTAATGTTTTTACGTTTTGTGATTATCAAAACAAAGAGATATTGAGAAATATAAATAGTGTTTTTATATCAACAGATTCTTCTTCAACAATGATCTCCGCTACCTGCTACACGACATCACAACCTCCAAAGATCGCTACAAGTCTTCCTTAAGGATTTCAGTACCAGCTGCTCGTTATGAAATTCCAGACATTGAAGAAACAGCTCAAATATTCAGAAAATCAATTGTGGAATACAACAGAGACGCTTTGTTTGGAATACAGAACTGGTCAGACAGACGAAAGCTCGGCTACACACACAGACGTGAACGTACATCCGATGATGTGAAGCACAAGAGACGAATCGTTGCTATTATGGAAATCCTGGAAGACAAACGGTTTGACTATGTCAACATGAAAGAAATTGTGGTTAAGAGGTAAGACGAACAGATCTACAAGTTTTGTGAAGCCGATTTCCCCCATCTTTATCTAGATGACATAGAAGATATGTATCTAGAAAAAGTTCAAGGAAGAATGAGGGGATTCCCAACGACAACTCAATACAATTTCATCTCTTCATTGCTCATGTACATCAGACAACTTATCATCCGTGAACGTGTAGAAGATCTGCAGTTAAGTGTCGAAAGTTACCAGAATGATCTCAACTTAACCAAACCATAACTCATGATCGAAGAACTACATGACGCATCTCAGCTAATGATTCTCCAACAACCAAAGTTCGGGGTTACCTACCTCAACTCAAAGCATCAGCTACGGTTCATGCGGTTCGACGAGCTTCATAAGTTCTGTGATGTTACATTGCAAAGAGTTCATAGAGAGATTGGCGGATGATCTGCAAAATGTGAAAGAAGGAAAGAGTAGTCGGTGGAATTCTAGTACTAGGAGAATGGTAAAGAACTTCATCCATGGCATCGAAGAAAGGCTCAACCGGAGGGAGCAGATTAGGAGATTGGAAAGCTACATCGGGGTTCGTCCATCGTTTCCGATCCTGACGTTTCAAAGGCCCAATGAAAAGTTCACCGACTTCACAGCCTTGACTCCATCTCAGACATAAGCTTTTGGTATAACTTTCCATAATTTCTAATCATTCTTGTTAAATTATGAATCATTAAGGCTTGTGTACACATAACAGTGCACAACCCGTACCTTGTAAAGAAAGGACCCTGTAGTACGCATCAGTGCTACAATCCTAATATAAGGAGCGAAGACTTCTTACTTTTGAGTAGAATTAATCAAACTTTTCAGATTTTCATAAGTCTGCTCAAAAGACAAGTATTTCACCTCAATAAGTATTCACAAGTTGAGGGGGAGTACTTGTACCAAAACATCGTTCTTGAAATTCTCAAATCTTTGATGATACCTCCCCACAAGACTCAAAAAGCATATTTTAATCAAAATCGTTTGCAAAAACAACATTTGATATGCTATTTTTGAGGGGGAGAAGAAGAAAATGATTAAAATATGATGTGGCAAGTTGTATCTCACTTGAGCTCGACTCAGTTATTACCCAAGAATTGACGAAACATAAACCGTTAGTATTCGAAAGGATTTATCCGAGTAGATTGTACCTTTTCGAGAAACTCTTTCTAGACGTTACTTTGACGGGTCTAACTTCCTTTATGGAATGTTTACAACTTCAAGGTAGTTATTAGGGCTAGTTGTCACCTAAAAACTGACAATGCATCCCTTTAACTAAGCAACGTAACCGTGTCCCTAGGGTACATGTCTATTAAGAGCATATCAATTCTAAAGTGCCGACTTCTCCCGCATGTGTTAGTTTCCGCAATATATTCATAAGCACATGTGGAGGGGGAGTATTTCTAAATGAAAATAAAACCCTCAAAGTGTTATCAAATGTTTTTATTCACAAACACTTTGAGAGATTTTTCAAATGAATTGTTTCAAAAGGCATCAATAGGATAGTCATGGAGTTATAAGGTGACTAAGGTCAGGAATCACCGTCCTATGATCCGCCTAAACCGGAGGGATCTACCCAAGGACAACACCAATAGTTAGTATTTAGAAGTCCTTAGGCATGATTCGAAAAAGGAGTAATGAATGAAACGGAGAAAGAAAGGGTTGAAGAATTAAAAAGAAATGTTATGAAAAGGGTGAAAAGAAATGAGCCCTCCAAATTATTCAACCTTAGGGCAGACACCGGGTTCAATTCATATGCTACTGGTTGTTGCTAAGGCGACACCGGTATTGAAGATAAAAGACGTCATGGACCCAGTGACGCATGCACTTTAACCTTCTAGCCACTCGGGTATCTCTCAAAAGATACTTGTTTCATTCTCACGGGGAACCATTGTAATTTATTGACCTTCTATTAGAGTCGGTTGATATTGAAACAGGAGACCCTGCCCCAATCTCCGCATAGGAAACCATAAGATGCACTGATTGAGTCTAGAGCCACGAGATACATCAAAGATCTCTTAGGTACACTTAGTAATCTTACATTGGTTGTTCTACATCAATGGAAACCAAATGTAAATTATCGAGTCCTTCGCAGATCTTAGCAATCTGCCTTGAACGTTCATGAGGGATTTACTTAGGTATTTCTCGAATGATTGAACGGAAATCCTGCCAGGGTCAACTTCAAACAGCCCTGACAGCAGGTCACTTTGGTAATTCCTCATGGATTACGCTTAGTGTTTACGATGGCTTCAAATGGTCTACAGTCGTGGGGTGATCTCCAGCGACTCACCTAATCGTGGGTGTACTTAGCTGTGCCCGTGTAAGCTCCTTAGGGGGTATCCGATTAGGAACGGCCTTGGCGCGAATTAGAAGGAGTCTTCACACTATGCTGTTGATGAATTCTAGTTCAAACCTGTAAGTACCGGTTGTTTTATTGCTAACTGTTTTATTTCAGGTACAAATGCCATCTAGAACACCAACTTCCACATGCTCATACCTACATCATAATGCCAATGAAAGCTCTAAGCATAATCACAGTCCATAGGAAAGATTCTACATCAACAATCATGAATCGTCATCATTTACGACATAAGAGCTACGAATGCATGACAACAACACAGTCAAAGATGTATGAGCATGTTGGAACGGAGCGAATCCCTTGGGGAGACGGAAAGTGACGAATGGCGGATTACTACATCATCTATCGTTTTCACATCAACAAAGACAAAGAACAAAGATCGATGAATCACTTCTACTACAATCATTAAGATGACGTCTAAAGCTATCAATGTCTACATTCAAAGTTTGAAGACAAGAGACGTCAAAAGCAACCTCAAAGACCATGACGAATTTCTATCCTTCAACAATCTTTCATGACCGATCCTTAGGGGGAGATTGTTAGGATCATAGTTTACAACTATTCAGTCAAGTCTCGGTCATTTCAATAAATGTAATAGGTTGCTAGAATTATCACTTTTATTTACATTTTAGTCTAATACTCGTATGACTATATGTTAAGTTTACATTAAGTGTCCAATGGGCTTGAAGCCCACGAAATAGAAAGGATAGGGAGGAAGGGAGTGTTGCCCTAATCCTCACCTATAAATAGGATGCTATGTAACACTTTACAAATGTTGGTTATTTTCATATCTTAAGGAAACTCTTGTTCTTTCAACTTTCATATTGATCATAATCAACCAAGTCTAATTCTCATCTCATTTCTATCATTTCATTACTTGTGTTTACAAATATGGTGACCTAACATACATTATAAAAGGATGCAAGATATGTCTAAGGATGGGTTAATCCCAGCTTTTGACATGGACACTAAAAAGTGTAAAACTTGCATGTTGACCAAGATAACTAAGAAACCTTTTCAAGGTGTAAAAAGAGAGACTGAGCTCTTGGAGCTAATACACAGTGACCTGTCTGATTTGCATGCTACTCCCTCTTTGGGGAATAAGAAGTACTTTGTGACATTTATTGATGATGCTTCTAGGTTTTGTTATGTCTATCTGTTACATACCAAGGATGAAGCATTAGATAAATTCAAAGTATTTAAAACTGAAGTTGAGTTGCAACTTGGGTCCCTGATCAAAAGATTCAGGATTGATAGGGGAGGTGAATACATGGACACTTTGCATTTTCTGTCTCTTGGAATAATCCATGAAACAACTGCTCCCTATACTCCTCAACAAAATGGTATCTCTGAAAGGAAAAACAGAGTACTGAAGGAGATGGTTAATTCCTATTCAGGACTGAGTCAAGGGTTTTGGGGTGAAGCTATGTTAACAACTTGCTATATATTAAATAGGGTTCCAAACAAAAGGAACAAGGTTACCCCTTATGAACTCTGGACTAAAAGGAAGCCCAATCTGAGTTATCTCAGGGTATGGGGCTGTAGGGCAGTTGTAAGACTCCCTGATCCAAAATTGAAAACTTTGGGTGAAAGAGGCATTGAATGCATCTTTGTTGGATATGCTGAGCATTCCAAGGCTTATAGGTTATATGTTATTGAACCTAATTAAAATGTTTCAATTAACTCAATAATTGAATCAAGGGATGCACTATTTGATGAGAATAGATTCTCATCAGTCCCTAGACCAAGTCACAGGATTCCAAATGGAACTGATGACATTGGTGTATCAGGGGTCCCTGAGAAGGTCACTGATGAGGTTGTGGTTCAACAACCTGAACCTGAGCTCAGAAAGAGCAAAAGGGTCAGGACTCCAAAGTCATTTGGACCTGAGTTTCAATTATATCTAGTTGAAGGTAGAAGGAGTGAGGTCTCTGACCAATACTCCTATTGCTTCATTGTTGAGGATGACCCCAAAACATTTGAAGAAGCAATGAATTCCCAGGATGTTGCTTTCTGGAAAGAAGCAATAAATGATGAAATTGATTCCATCATGGGCAACAACACTTGGGTGTTGGTTGATCTACCACCAGGTTGCAAACCTCTAGGTTGCAAATGGATTTTCAAAAGGAAAATGAAGGTAGATGGAACTATTGAAAAGTTCAAGGCAAGGCTGGTCATTCAGGGCTTTAAACAAAAGTCAGGAATAGACTATTTTGATACTTATGCCCCTGTGGCACGTATCAGTACCATAAGATTGCTGATTGCTTTGGCATCAATTCACAATCTGATTATACATCAGATGGATGTGAAGACAGCTTTCTTGAATGGTGAATTGGATGAGGAGGTTTACATGAACCAACCTCAGGGCTTCATCATGCCTGGCAATGAAAACAAGGTGTGCAAACTGATTAAGTCCTTATATGGACTGAAACAGGCACCTAAGCAATGGCATCAAAAGTTTGATGAAGTGGTTTTGTCTAGTGGTTATGTTCTTAACCAAGCTGACAAATGTGTATATAGCAAATTTGATGAATCTGGTAAAGGAGTCATCATTTGCCTATATGTTGATGACATGTTGATCTTTGGAACTGACCAAAATCAAGTTGACCTGACAAAGGAATTTTTGTCATCAAGGTTCTCCATGAAGGACATGGGGGAGGCTGATGTTATCCTTGGTATAAGGATTAAACATGAAAGCAATGGTATATCAATTTCTCAGTCTCATTACATTGAGAAGGTACTGAAGAAATTTAATTGCTTTGATTGTACTCCAGTGAGTACTCCTATGGATACAACTGAGAAGCTGATGCCTAATACTGGCAAAGCTGTATCTCAACTTGAGTATTCTAGGGTAATTGGCTGCCTGATGTATGCCATGACTTGTACAAGGCCTGATATTGCTTTTGCAGTGGGAAAATTGAGCAGGTATACTAGTAATCCTAGTGCTCAACACTGGCAAGCAATTCAGAGGGTACTGAAGTATTTGAAGAGAACTATGGATTATAGTCTCTCATATACTGGTTATCCATCAGTGTTGGAAGGTTACACTGATGCAAGTTGGATCAGTAACACTGAAGACAATTCGTCTACCAGTGGCTGGGTATTCCTACTTGGTGGAGGTGCAATTTCTTGGGCATCCAAGAAGCAAACTTGCATTACCAGTTCAACAATGGAATCTGAATTTGTGGCTTTAGCAGCTGCTGGTAAAGAAGCTGAATGGTTGAAAAACTTGCTTCTTGAGATTCCATTGTGGCCTAAACCTATGGCACCCATTTCTATCCGGTGTGATAGTGCTGCTACATTGGCAAAGGCTTATAGCCAGATGTACAATGGGAAGTCTAGACACCTAGGTGTCAGGCATAGCATGATTCGTGAGCTTATCATGAATGGGGTGATATCTATAGAGTTTGTAAGATCTCAACAGAACTTAGCTGATCACTTGACGAAGGGTTTGGCTAGAGACTTGGTTTTAAAGTCTGCTAAAGGGATGGGTTTAAAGTCCAACTTAGTCACTGAATGCTAGGACACCCAACTCCCTCCTGAGGAAACTTGGGAGTTGAGTTCAATGTGGAAAGCTGAACATTCAGTGTACTGGAGCACATGTTTTACAATCATCCCAAGGTTGTGCTCAGAACCTGCTGAAAAGGAGGATGAAGTCTTTACTTCTCAATGGTTAACTTTCTTTGAAAAAGTGCTAAGCAGGAGCATGAATAAAGAGGAACCACCTATGTAAATGTTGAAGTTTTGCCGCTTCAGGAAGCTATGGACTTTTAGCTTTTACAACATTTATGAATTGGATATGGACACATGGCTTGTATAGTGTCAAGAGTATTTTAGTGTTTGAAAATGTATGTGTATTTTATCTTCAGGTATTCAAATGGGTTGAAGGGTTCAATTCTTTGTAACACCCTGATTCTCGAATATTTGAACGTGTAATTACTAAGATGGAAATTCAATCCTCAGGATATTTTCGTTTATGCATATGTTTGTCTTATGTTTGATTTTCATGCTAAGGAAGTGAACTAAATTTGGGGAGGATTGTTGGAAAATTTAGTGCACTTGAGGGATCAAATCATACTTGGAAATGGGTTTGGAGGTACGGAGTGTACACCCATCAAGTCCCTGATTACCCTGACTCAATAGTGGTTGTGCTAGTGTGAATCTGCTTCTGCTGATGCATGAAACTGACTCTGCTGCTAGTGTTGTGAGTCTGCTGCTAGGACTCTGCTGCTAGCACTGACTCTGCTGCTAGTGTTGTGAGTCTGCTGCTAGGACTCTGCTGCTAGCACTGACTCTGCTGCTAGTGTTGTGAGTCTGCTGCTAGGACTCTGCTGCTAGCACTGACTCTGCTGCTAGTGTTGTGAGTCTGCTGCTAGGACTCTGCTGCTAGCACTGACTCTGCTGCTAGTGTTGTGAGTCTGCTGCTAGGACTCTGCTGCTAGCACTGACTCTGCTGCTAGTGTTGTGAGTCTGCTGCTAGGACTCTGCTGCTAGCACTGACTCTGCTGCTAGTGTTGTGAGTCTGCTGCTAGTACTCTGATGAAATGTAACTGATTTGACCTATTCAAATGACAGTTATATCTACTATTATGACCACGTTTAATTGGTCATGTAACCACTATCTTTGGCTATAATGGGGGTAATTATGTGGAGATTAATGGGCCGATTAATTCTCATAATTCCATTTAATTAGCCATGAGTACTTTCCTATTTAAGAGGAATTATGTTGAGCATGAAAGACACACAGAAAACAAAACACTAATATACGCAAGGGTTATTGATTTGTGCCTAATTCAATAACAAACATTTGGTCTTATCCCAAGTAGATATTCGTGATACCCAGGCATTAGGGTCGAATAGTTTACTTTGGAAAGTGATAACACGATTCCAAGTGATATCCGGTAACCTTAATTGGTACGTAGTTAGGCTATTGATTATCTTACCCTGTTCTGGGCTCATAACCTCCAACAATCAAAGTAAACTATTTTGTGATAATCAATGGCTGCTGCTATGAGGCATATGGCTGCTAACTTTTCCAAATTGGAAAAGTTTGAAGGTGTTGATTTCAGAAGGTGGCAAAAGAAGATGCATTTCTTGTTATCCAGCATGAGCGTGGTGTATGTCCTGAACACTGCTATTCCAGAGGATCATGGGGATAATGCTACTGTGGAGCAGATAAGGAAAAGAAGCAAATGGGAGAATGATGACTATGTCTGCAGAGGTTTAGTCCTCAATGGTATGTCTGATTCTCTCTTTGACATTTATCAGAATGTTGAATCATCAAAAGAACTATGGGATTCCTTGGAAGCCAAATATATGGCTGAGGATGCTTCAAGTAAGAAGTTTCTTGTAAGTAATTTCACAAATTACAAAATGACTGATTCAAGACCAGTCATGGAACAATACAATGAACTTCTTGGTATACTTGGAAGGTTTACACAACATGAAATGAACATGGATGAGGCTATTTCAGTCTCTTGTATCATTGACAAACTCCCTCCTTCTTGGAAAGATTTCAAGCATACTTTGAAACATAAAAAGGAGGAACTGACTCTTGTTCAGTTGGGTAGTCATTTGCGTATTGAGGAATCCCTCAGGGCGCAAGATAATGACAAGCCAAAAAGTAGCAATGCTACTGGTGCATCTGTTGTCAATATGGTGGAACATAACAATTCCACCAGGTACAATGACAACAAAGGCAAGCGTAAACATCATGATAACACAAGGGCTGACCCTAACAAGAAGGCAACACCTACTTGTTGGAAATGTGGCAAACCTGGTCACATTAAAAGGGATTGCAAAGGTGTTAAGGTTGGTGGTAAAACCAATGGTTCAGGCACTAGTGGTTCAGGAAGTGGTGGTCAAGCCAACTCACTGAAAGGTCAGAATATGTTTAATGAATCTCTTCAGGTTTATTATGTTACATATGTATCTGAATCTAACTATGTGCAGGATGATGATGTTGCGTGGTGGGTTGACTCTGGAGCAACTGTTCATGTGTGCAAAGATAGATGCTGGTTCAAGACTTATGAGTCACTGAATGATGGATCTATTCTTCACATGGGAAATGAGTCAACAGCCTTGGTGCATGGTCGTGGTTGTGTAGATCTTAATTTTAGTTCTGGAAAGATTGTAACTTTGTTTAATGTTATTCATGTTCCTGATATAAGGAAAAACTTGGTTTCTAGTAGTGTTTTGAATAATCATGGATATAAACAAGTTATTGAATCTGATAAGTTTATTTTGTCTAAACATGGTGTTTTTATTGGTTTTGGCTATTTGTGTAATCAAATGTTCAGGCTTAATATTGTCAATAATATTGTTAATTCAGCCTTTATGTCAACCTCTAAAATGAATGACTCTACCCTTTGGCATGCAAGACTTGGCCATGTACATTATAAAAGGATGCAAGATATGTCTAAGGATGGGTTAATCCCAGCTTTTGACATGGACACTGAAAAGTGTAAAACTTGCATGTTGACCAAAATAACTAAGAAACCCTTTCAAGGTGTAAAAAGAGAGACTGAGCTCTTGGAGCTAATACACAGTGACCTGTGTGATTTGCATGCCACTCCCTCTTTGGGGAACAAGAAGTACTTTGTGACATTTATTGATGATGCTTCTAGGTTTTGTTATGTCTATCTATTACATACTAAGGATGAAGCATTAGATAAATTCAAAGTGTTTAAAACTGAAGTTGAATTGCAACTTGGGTCCTTGATCAAAAGATTCAGGACTGATAGGGGAGGTGAATACATGGATCATTTGTATTTTCAGTCTGTTGGTATAATCCATGAAACGACTGCCCCCTATACTCCTCAACAAAATGGTATCTCTGAAAGGAAAAACAGGGTACTGAAGGAGATGGTTAATTCCATGTTGTCCTATTCAGGACTAAGTCAAGGGTTCTGGGGTGAAGCTATGTTAACAGCTTGCTATTTATTAAATAGGGTTCCCAATAAAAGGAACAAGGTTACCCCTTATGAACTCTGGACTAAAAAGAAACCCAACCTGAATTATCTCAGGGTGTGGGGTTGTAGGGCTGTTGTAAGACTCCCTGATCCAAAATTGAAAACTTTGGGTGAAAGAGGCATTGAATGCATCTTTGTTGGATATGCTGAGCATTCCAAGGCTTATAGGTTCTATGTTATTGAACCTAATGAATATGTTTCAATTAACTCAATAATTGAATCAAGGGATGCACTATTTGATGAGAATAGATTCTCATCAGTCCCTAGACCAAGTCACAGGATTCCAAATGGAACTGATGACATTGGTGTATCAGGGGTCCCTGAGAAGGTCACTGATGAGGTTGTGGTTCAACAACCTGAACCTGAGCTCAGAAAGAGCAAAAGGGTCAGGACTCCAAAGTCATTTGGACCTGAGTTTCAATTATATCTAGTTGAAGGTACAAGGAGTGAGGTCTCTGACCAATACTCCTATTGCTTCATTGTTGAGGATGACCCCAAAACATTTGAAGAAGCAATGAAGTCCCAGGATGTTGCTTTCTGGAAAGAAGCAATAAATGATGAAATTGATTCCATCATGGGCAACAACACTTGGGTGTTGGTTGATCTACCACCAGGTTGCAAACCTCTAGGTTGCAAATGGATTTTCAAAAGGAAAATGAAGGTAGATGGAACTATTGAAAAGTTCAAGGCAAGGCTGGTCATTCAGGGCTTTAAACAAAAGTCAGGAATAGACTATTTTGATACTTATGCCCCTGTGGCACGTATCAGTACCATAAGATTGCTGATTGCTTTGGCATCAATTCACAATCTGATTATACATCAGATGGATGTGAAGACAGCTTTCTTGAATGGTGAATTGGATGAGGAGGTTTACATGAACCAACCTCAGGGCTTCATCATGCCTGGCAATGAAAACAAGGTGTGCAAACTGATTAAGTCCTTATATGGACTGAAACAGGCACCTAAGCAATGGCATCAAAAGTTTGATGAAGTGGTTTTGTCTAGTGGTTATGTTCTTAACCAAGCTGACAAATGTGTATATAGCAAATTTGATGAATCTGGTAAAGGAGTCATCATTTGCCTATATGTTGATGACATGTTGATCTTTGGAACTGACCAAAATCAAGTTGACCTGACAAAGGAATTTTTGTCATCAAGGTTCTCCATGAAGGACATGGGGGAGGCTGATGTTATCCTTGGTATAAGGATTAAACATGAAAGCAATGGTATATCAATTTCTCAGTCTCATTACATTGAGAAGGTACTGAAGAAATTTAATTGCTTTGATTGTACTCCAGTGAGTACTCCTATGGATACAACTGAGAAGTTGATGCCTAATACTGGCAAAGTTGTATCTCAACTTGAGTATTCTAGGGTAATTGGCTGCCTGATGTATGCCATGACTTGTACAAGGCCTGATATTGCTTTTGCAGTGGGAAAATTGAGCAGGTATACTAGTAATCCTAGTGCTCAACACTGGCAAGCAATTCAGAGGGTACTGAAGTATTTGAAGAGAACTATAGATTATAGTCTCTCATATACTGGTTATCCATCAGTGTTGGAAGGTTACACTGATGCAAGTTGGATCAGTAACACTGAAGACAATTCATCTACCAGTGGCTGGGTATTCCTACTTGGTGGAGGTGCAATTTCTTGGGCATCCAAGAAGCAAACTTGCATTACCAGTTCAACAATGGAATCTAAATTTGTGGCTTTAGCAGCTGCTGGTAAAGAAGCTGAATGGTTGAAAAACTTGCTTATTGAGATTCCATTGTGGCCTAAACCTATGGCACCCATTTCTATCCGTTGTGATAGAGCTGCTACATTGGCAAAGGCTTATAGCCAGATGTACAATGGGAAGTCTAGACACCTAGGTGTTAGGCATAGCATGATTCGTGAGCTCATCATGAATGGGGTGATATCTATAGAGTTTGTAAGATCTCAACAGAACTTAGCTGATCACTTGACGAAGGGTTTGTCTAGAGACTTGGTTTTAAAGTCTGCTAAAGGGATGGGTTTAAAGTCCAACTTTGTCACTGAATGCTAGGACACCCAACTCCCTCTTGAGGAAACTTGGGAGTTGAGTTCAATGTGGAAAGCTGAACATTCAGTGTACTGGAGCACATGTTTTACAATCATCCCAAGGTTGTGCTCAAAACCTGCTGAAAAGGAGGATGAAGTCTTTACTTCTTAATGGTTAACTTTCTTTGAAAAAGTGCTAAGCAGGAGCATGAATAAAGAGGAACCACCTATGTAAATGTTGAAGTTTTGCTGCTTCAGGAAACTATGGACTTTTAGTTTTTACAACATTTATGAATTGGATATGGACACATGGCTTGTATAGTGTCAGGAGTATTTTAGTGTTTGAAAATGTATGTGTATTTTATCTTCAGGTATTCAAATGGGTTGAAGGGTTCAATTCTTTGGAACACTATGATTCTCGAATATTTGAACGTGTAATGTACTAAGATGGAAATTCAATCCGCAGGATATTTTCGTTTATGCATATGTTTTGTCTGATGTTTGAATTTCATGCTAAGGAAGTGAACTAAATTTAGGGAGGATTGTTGGAAAATTTAGTGCACTTGAGGGATCAAATCATACTTGGAAATGGGNNNNTGGATATGGACACATGGCTTGTATAGTGTCAGGAGTATTTTAGTGTTTGAAAATGTATGTGTATTTTATCTTCAGGTATTCAAATGGGTTGAAGGGTTCAATTCTTTGGAACACTATGATTCTCGAATATTTGAACGTGTAATGTACTAAGATGGAAATTCAATCCGCAGGATATTTTCGTTTATGCATATGTTTTGTCTGATGTTTGAATTTCATGCTAAGGAAGTGAACTAAATTTAGGGAGGATTGTTGGAAAATTTAGTGCACTTGAGGGATCAAATCATACTTGGAAATGGGTTTGGAGGTACGGAGTGTACACCCATCAAGTCCCTGATTACCCTGACTCAATAGTGGTTGTGCTAGTATGAGTCTGCTGCTAGTGTTGTGAGTCTGCTGCTAGGACTCTGCTGCTAGCACTGACTCTGCTGCTAGTATTGTGAGTCTACTGCTAGGACTCTGCTGCTAGCAGAATCTGCTGCTAGTTGATTCTGCTGATGGAATGTAACTGATTTGACCTATTCAAATGATACTTATATCTACTATTATGACCACGTTTAATTGGTCATGTAACCACTATCTTTGGCTATAATGGGGGTAATTATGTGGAGATTAATGGGCCGATTAATTCTCATAATTCCATTTAATTAGCCATGAGTACTTTCCTATTTAAGGGGAATTATGTTGAGCATGAAAAACACACAGAAAACAAAAACACTATTATACGCAAGGGTTATTGATTTGTGCCTAATTCAATAACAAACATTTGGTCTTATCCCAAGTAGATATTCGTGATACCCAGGCATTAGGGTCGAATAGTTTACTTTGGAAAGTGATAACACGATTCCAAGTGATATCCGGTAACCATTCAATTGGTACATAGCTAGGCTTTGATTATCTTACCCTGTTCTGGGCTAATAACCACCAACACCTTATACCATGTTAAAACATACCAAACTGTTGAAAATACGCTTGTACACTTTCTCACCATTTCGGGGATATAAAGAACACAAGAAACGACCTTATAACGAATTAGTTACGAATTTTCAAAGATATTGGTTTTCAAATCACTTGCCCTTATGTCATTTGAGGCCATTTTCCCGTCAATTGACTCAGTTCTGGAGTTGGGACTCCAAGGAACAGAAGTTAGTATTCCTGTAGTACTTTTCAAATCACTTGCCCTTATGTCATTTGGACTTATAACCTGTAAACTATGACCTCTCAAATATACCATGTTAAAACATACCAAACTGTTGAAAATATGCTTGTACACTTTCTCACCATTTCGGGGATATAAAGAACACAAGAAACGGCCTTATAACGAATTAGTTACGAATTTTCAAAGATATTGGTTTTCAAATCACTTGCCCTTATGTCATTTGAGGCCATTTTCCCGTCAATTGACTCAGTTCTGGAGTTGGGACTCCAAGGAACAGAAGTTAGTATTCCTGTAGTACTTTTCAAATCACTTGCCCTTATGTCATTTGGACTTATAACCTGTAAACTATGACCTCTCAAATATACCATGTTAAAACATACCAAACTGTTGAAAATATGCTTGTACACTTTCTCACCATTTCGGGGATATAAAGAACACAAGAAACGGCCTTATAACGAATTAGTTACGAATTTTCAAAGATATTGGTTTTCAAATCACTTGCCCTTATGTCATTTGAGGCCATTTTCCCGTCAATTGACTCAGTTCTGGAGTTGGGACTCCAAGGAACAGAAGTTAGTATTCATGTAGTACTTTTCAAATCACTTGCCCTTATGTCATTTGGACTTATAACCTGTAAACTATGACCTCTCAAATATTCCTAAAAATTGCCCAGAAAAGGCAGTTTTGGCCTAAACACCTCACTTCAAAACTGTTTATTTCATAATCTTTGCACATAAGGGAAACATGTCAGTGTTAGAACTTTTAGATAATGTAACAAGCTTTCCAGAACATGTGAGTATTCTTTCTAATTCCCAGTATACACTATTTTACAACCACTTTTCCGAGGTCACTTGAGCCGTTTTCAGAAATTGTCAAGTGTTATATTTTACGACGAAAACTTGTATTTTCACAATTTATAACCAAACGACTATCATAAAACATCGTTACACCATGTGAACATGTAAAATACATTATGACTTGATACGATAATATAAATTATATTTTCGACGATTATACATATTTTGAAATAATACGAGTGGTATACATTACAAGTGCAAGTGCATACATGAATTCATTTCATAATCTAAATTAGATTACATGCATTCATTTTAGGTTGCAGCTAGGAGTTGCACCTCATCACTTCAGTTCATTCACTACATATTGTACAATCACTTAAGGTGAGTTTTCATAACCCCGTTTACATTTCATTATTTATTTCAAATCCCACGGGGGAGAATACATTGCACCCATTTTTGTACGGACCTAAGTATCAAATTCAGTACAATGCTTAAGTTACCACATTGCGTATGAAAGTTCCCCTATTATCATGAACCGTTAATTGTACATAAGCGAGAGTGAGTGATAGATCTATTGAGGGTGACGCCTCCATCCGCGTTGGTTATACCAACAGTCAAACGGATGCATTTCATTTTTATCATTATTAGAGTGTCTGGCAAAACACTCTGGAGGGTCATTTCATTCAGTCTTGCTTCGGGGTCATGAGCTTAAGACCTATTGTACTATTTTTAATTTGACTTATGTCATACATATTATACTTGAGGTTACCGTATAACATTTCATTTTCATAAACCTATGATTTCTCACCAACATCATTGTTGACCGTTTTAGCAATGTATTTTCAGGTAATTAAAGTAACTCATGTGACATGCATTTGGACCTTCATGGAGTCGTGGAGTCGACGCGTCTCACACTTTTACTTCCTTGCACTTATGTTATGTTTGATCTTGTCGAACTTATTTTCAATAAACTTGTAAAACCTTATGGGACCTATGTTTGTAAACTCTGTATGTTTTAAATAAATGATCAAACGTTGTATTTACAAAATGACACTTTAGGTCGTTCAATATAACCTTGTATGAGATGCCATGATCGTTACACCCATGTATTCAATTCCGCTGCCATATAACATGTATTTTCATGGTGTGACAGATTGGTACCAGAGCAAAGGTTATAGCGAACTAGGTTGTCCTTATACCCTAGATTATAGCTACCCATTATAGCATCTCATCATTACATCACAAGTGCATATTCATTTTTATGTGATTTCATTTCTCGGGTTATTCATTTCATTTTACATTGATTGTCACAGAGACATGTCTTCAGATGCACACCCTATCATACTTTCATCAGACACTGAGATGCCGGATGCTATGTCATCCACTGCTGTTGCATCACCTGTTCATCTAGCACCTGTTGCATCACCTGTTCATCCAGCACATGTTGCATCACCTGTTCATCCAACACCTCAGTCACCACTCATGACAGCTGGGGAGGACACCGAGGCCTTTGAGGAGCACGAGGTTGCCCCCACTCCACATATATCTCCCTTTGCACCATCCTTTGTTTTACGTGCACCTACAGCTTCATTACCTCATACTACTCCTGTTCACTCAGAACAGACTCTCCCAGTCCATCGTCGTAGGACATTCCGGAATGCTCGGAAGAGTGTTCTCATTGTTACTCCCACTCCTAGGATACCCATTACTCCTACATCACCATCACCATCAGTTACATCTTCCATTGCTCCTACACCTACTCTACACTCGCCGCTCGAGAAGCGTGCAAGACTTACCACTTCACCATNTCCATCGTCGTAGGACATTCCGGAATGCTCGGAAGAGTGTTCTCATTGTTACTCCCACTCCTAGGATACCCATTACTCCTACATCACCATCACCATCAGTTACATCTTCCATTGCTCCTACACCTACTCTACACTCGCCGCTCGAGAAGCGTGCAAGACTTACCACTTCACCATTACCTACTATTGAGACTTCTGATACTCCACCACCTACACAGTATCATGTAGGAGAGAGCTCTCGTGCTGCTGCAGCGAGAGAGCCTACCACCGTTACCTTAGGTTCCTAGTTAGCTGACTTACAGGGACAGATTGACAAGTTAAAACACCAGATGGATGAGACCGTTGATAGTAGACTTGAGGCGATGGAGGAGGAGGTAGAAGGACTAGTCTTAGGACGGGTTAGTATCGATTGTCTTACCAGGGACTTGAGACACGTCAGGGGCAGAATCATGAGCAGGTAGCTCATTTGGGTCATTAGATGTCATTAGTGTGGGATTGGTTGGTATTAGTATGGGATTGGTTGGTGAAGTCAGATACTAGAGAGGCTGCTCTTCGGCTAAAAGTTGACCATCTTGAGGAGATTGTTGTCAGGTTTGATCAGGAGATCAAGCGTCTTAGGGGAGGAGCTGGACTATCTGGAGCACCTGGTGGAGCACCCAAAGGCGCCTAGACATAGACGTGTATTATGTAGCTTTTACTATTATCCTAGTCCCGGGGTGTGGGACTGTCACACCCCCAAAATCGGGTCGCAGCGGAATGGAATTCCGAGGGAGTGACGTTCATGGAATACAAAGTACAAGGAAATAAAGAATGACCTCTAAGTGAGTCATTTTAAAACAAGCGTTTGATTTAAACATAAGAGTTTACAAAAGCGTTAAGTTTTAGAGTTTCACCAACAAAATGTAAGATTTTAATACATAACCAAACGCTAAGTAATGCAAAGAAATCTTCGTCATGATGTGCTTCCAAAATGTGACTCGATACGCATTCCATACATACTTATGCATACTTCATTTAGTTACCTGAAAATACACGCTAAAACGTCAACATAATTGTTGGTGAGATCATAGGTTTAGTAAACAAGTAATCCGCGGAACACAAGATTTTAATAGGGACATTCATTATAACAACTACAATGTTAACCCAAAAATAAATACAATGCCTTAAGCTCATGACCCCGAAGCTCGACGTAATCGTATGCAATCAAGCATAATAATGCCCCAATTAAGTGTTTGCCAGACACTCGGAATTAATCCGAATGGTATGCGTCCATTTAACAAGTTGGCGAGACTAACCCGGACGGGGTGTCAACCCAAATAGATCTATTCATAACATCCGCGCTTACAAGTAATTAACGGTTCATGATAAAGGGGACTTAAGCGGCAGTAATCGGTAACTTAGGCAATGTAACAGTTTTGTACTTATGTCCGCAATAAAAATAAAGCAGTGTATTTCCACCCCAAGTATTTAAAATCATGTAATAAAAGTGCACAAGTGGGGCTATGACTCACCTGTAGTAATCAACGTACTCAGAGTAATGAAAATGTGTTTCTACGCGAGAATAACTCAACAACGACCTAAAAATATATAAGTCGTCTTAGGATTTTGTGATATGTATCGTAGGTATTTTAGTAAATCCATTTATCACCCATATATGTTTGTAAAGTAGTTTAGTAATAAACTAGGTAATTTTTGTCAAGGAATTTGCCGTAATATTTATATGGTTGCTAATGTTCAAGTCCGTTATGCCTATTTTGACGTTAAACAACACATACACAAAGCTGTGAATAGTAACTGAAAATATATATATATATATATATACATATATTTCCTATCTCATGTTTTATCGATAGTTATTATGTTACCAATGTTTTATAATCACTAACGCTCCTAACCAATATACACAAGTTACTAGTGGTTCCAAGTATGCCGTTTCGGCTAAAAATGTACAAAAATACTCAAAAGCCTCATTTTTATTATTTCATCAGCTTTTAGATAAAAGCTGTCAAAATATAGTTTTCGTCAAAATCTTCGGAAAGTCATAACTTACTCATTTTAGATCCGTTTTCTAAGTTTTATATATCCCCGCGAAGGTTACAAGGTATACTAGCATATTTTCAAGGTCTCGGCTAGTCTAGATACTTTCTAAAGCTCGGTTTTTGCTTGTCAAATTTTCTGTCAGCAAGTAATATTTCAGAAAATTTAGTTTTTGCCGCAAATCTTAAATCTAGCATATCTTTTTCGTTATAAGTCCGTTTTTAGCCATTCAAGCGCTCACGTTTTCATTATAAAGTCTATTTTCTATATTTTTAACCAAATATGATATTTACAAAACTCACTTTTCTATAAAAACAGTTTTGGGACAGCAAGTTTGTAGAAAGCTACAAATCTCATTTTTATCACTTGTAACTTACTAGATCTAGCTTGAATCATCTCCAAAATTTATCCTAACACTACTACAACTTTCCCATAATTTTAATAGTGACAAGGCCATAGTAATAACCTAATATATATATTAAAACATCAAAGATAAATAATTAGTTGTAGGAAAATAAGTCACATATTTTAGATCTTAACTTAGTACAAGAAAATAAAATATGAGTTAGGACTTGAACCTAGCCATTTTATCAAGAAAGTGTTCATGATTAACTTGTTTAAAAATATCAAAAATCATGTACAAACATATATGTATAGGGTGATAAGTGTTGTTTAATTAGTTTAAATAAATGTGTAAACACCATAACATGAAATAAAGTATGGATGATAACCAAAATGTGTAAGTAAAGTATAGAAAGGATTTTTATACTTACTTAGTAAGGTATGATTATATGAGGGTAGAAAAATGTGATCACGAAGGTATCCCGATGCTTCCCGAATACAAGTAAACTACCCGATTTAACTTCAAAAACCACTTGAACTTGCCAAAATATTTCTTCTTCTTTGGTTTTCTTCCATGGCCGATTAATGTAGGTGTAGAAAGGAGTGCATATATTTTTTTTTTTCTTTGCTAGTTGTTTAGGTGATTGTAAAAATGTTTATAAGGGTGTAAGTATATATATTTGTAGTGGGTCAAATGGGTCAAAGATATTTTCCTTGTTGGTCTTGTCCTTGCC
>LBNU01025336.1:0-30929 GCA_014162995.1 Artemisia annua
GCTATTATGACATGCTCCATTTATATAGTGTCAAATAGAGATAAAAACTCACAACTCAAACAATTCATTTGACTGAAGCTAAGTTGAACTTAAAGAGTCAATATTACTTACAGAAAGAAAGCATTCTTGATTACTCCATAATTTGTTGATGATTCAGTTCATTTATTAGTTCTGTCAAAGATCCTGCAGTTTTGTCATTCACAAACTCGTCTTTGCCCCTGCAGACCAGCAACTGTTCTTCAAGACTCTGTACAAGGGTTTTAAGCTTCTGAATTTGCTTCTCTTGAGAAAGGATTATCTGCAACGACAAGATAACGTATAAGACTATAAGCAGCTGAGATATATTAAACTATATACAGCTTTTACAGACATGGAACAGGAAGCATTATATCCTGAACCAGTAAGGCTAAAACAAAAATGAAACCACCATAAACAGCAAAGAGCTGTATGGTTCTGGAACACGAATATCGTGCTTCACAGTCCTATCAAAGGTTGATCCATCCGGTACACTATTCACTTTAAGTCTATCTTCACTACTTCATAGCATGTCAATCTAAGTGTATCTCCACCTCTCCTAGTATCCTCTTTTATACAAGTCTCATCTAAGATTCCTCCTATGAAGTACCTAAAGTATCTAAAATGCCATTAATCTCTATAAACCTCCTCAATTAATGTCCATACTCTACAATGTTCCTGGTTTAAAAGTTCTCTCTGAGACTCCTTTAAGAAACGTAAGATTAATGGCCAATGGAGTAACTGCAAGTGTAGACAAAAAGCTGATTTCACTAAGTAAGCAAGTTGGGGTGCCTAACAAGCAGATAGACAAGCTTTAAACTTGTTTATATTTATCCTTTATCATTTAGTTATTTACCAGACTTACAGACGGGCGAGTCTATTGCTCTGCTCCTAGAGAGTAATAGATTTGAACGAGATCAAGAACTGTTCCCAATAAGCTCTTCAAATCATGTTCACCGAATGATGCATCCGCATCTACAAATGGAATATCGTTATAGCTCACAGACACACCAGAAAGTTGAGGACCTAAGAAAATTGGTCAAACCACGCCCAAGGGGAATGTTTTGACCATAGAGAACAGCAAAACGAACACCTTGACTGTTTTCTTTTTAAAGTCTGTTACAAGATCACTGACAAGGACATCCATGTGTCCAACTCATAAAGAGGCCAGTGGCCAATTAAGAAGCAGGAGAGTCCGGTCGATACAGGTGAGGGGGGGAAGGAGATGGATGGAGAATATAGTGTCTAATCTTGATCTGTTTGCTCCTCAGCTCAGGGTGCGCTACTACTGAACAGAATATGACCGAGAAAACGAGGAATTATGTGACATAAAATATTAAAAGGCTATTCATCTCATTAGATGTGCAATTTTTGTAACAACACTTCATCTATTTTTATAGCTTGGTTTTGGTCCCAAGGTTTAGGTGGAATCTGAAATTCACATTATTCGGCCATATACGGTTAGTCGGTTACTATGAAAAAGAGCAACTAGTTTGACAAGCTCAAAAGCAACCTCTATCACATATTAAGCAGCTGCAACATTTTTATAATTACCTATGAAGTCTAAATAATACAGGTGGAAGATCTGCACCTGTGGTAGAAGAACAGTAGCACTTGCTATTTAATACATCAAGCAGCTCGAATGCATTCATACAGCGAGAAAATTATTAACTCTCAGTTAACAAGATTGCCAAAATAGTCTTGTGTCTACCTTTACAACCATGTCAAGACTCACGTACTGCTCCAGCTAATCATTTTATTCACGACACTTAAATCCAAATACAGGTTCAGCCACTGCAAGCTAATTATAAAATACAACTTGGACTCCCTATTTTTATACAAACACATGTATCTTGGAGTAGTGACACTATTGAACCAAAGTGCATGTCACATCGGATACTCACCATCAGCAGCAACACATATTTAAATGTGTTACCTTAGCTACTGAAACATGAAAACCTAAATCTACACCAATTCAAAAATCAACATAAAAAACGTTCTTAAAGTAACCTAACGTAACCTCTATGTAATAGGACATCCACCCGGTCAGCATCTAAAACACACTGTATCTCTATGACACATCCTCAGTAAGTGTACTCAACAACCTCCCTTTTTGAATCTAGGGTACCTCTCTCGGCATTCCCTTATGAAAGATAAGATAAGCACGACCGCAACCCAATGGCCAATTAACAAAGTGTAGAAGTAGACAACTGGCTGATTTCACTCATTAAGAGAATCAGGTGTGTGTAACAATCCGATAGATAAGCTTTACAACAGGCTTCCTATAGCATTTAGTTTTTTACAAACCTTAAGGAATGGGTGGATCTACTGGTCTACTCCTAAAAGTAACAGATTTGAACAAGGTCAGGAACCTTTTCCAATAAACTCTTGAAATGAGTAACACCAAGACTGATTTGTCCTCATATACAAGTGCAAAATCGTTATCACTCGCAGACACAGCAAAAATCTGAAACATGAGAATTTCAAACCATGTTCAAGGGAACTTTGCAAACCATAGAGAACAACAAATCAAAAACCTTGGCTCTCCTCCTTTTGACCTCTCTTACAATCAATATGTGGGGAAGGAAAAATAGATAAGAACATAGTGCCTAAGCTAGATCTGTGTTCTCCTCAGCACAACAAAGTGCTCATGCACACTACACCGGGGAAGTACGGTGACTCGTGCATGTCTTATGACTGAGACAAGGTGCTAAATTTCAGGAGCAACCAAGTGCACATTCTAACAAAAATTTAAAAGGTTATACATCTCATGAGTTGTGCGAGTTCTAACAGGTAATTATTCATAATTGTGGCTTGCCTAGGTCTGTGTTTACTCTTTTAGTCCCCACGGCTTTCAGTGTAATCTTTCATTCACATTATTAAGCCGTATAGTGGTTAACTTGAAAAATGGCAACTAGTTTGTCCCACTCATAAGCAACATCTATCATGAGGAAGACCTATATCTGGATGCACAACCAGTAGCAATTGCTATTAAGAACTTTAAGCAGCTCCTGCGAGAATGATAATACATTCTCACAGTGAGAACATCTGAGCACTCAGTTATCAATATTGCCGAAAGTAGTCCCAAATCTACCTCTTACAATCATGCAATGACTCAAGTATTACTCCAGCTAATCATCATTATCCAAGGCGCACTTAAATCTAACCAGAGTTTCAGCAGCTACCGCAAACTAATACAGTATAAAATGCAACTTGGAGCTCATTATTTTCATACACATGTTAAATCCTGGGGTCGGAGAAAACACATCACATTTAACTCTGGTAATCAACTACGACATTTTCATATATCGCTACTAATATCTTGACAGCCTTAAAACAACCAAAAGCTAGAAATTAACATTACAAATAACCATGACAGAACGAATGCACAGACGAGATTTTTTAAAGTGCAGTGATGAAAGGTTCTACTTTTAACCAAAGTCATTCACAAAAATGGTAACTGAAAAAGACATTCTTGTGTTCATCTTAGGGAGAAGCAAATGGTGAATTGAGAAGCAGGAAGTCTACTCAGTACAGCACGGGAAGGGCACCCTGATATCCTCACAAAATGTCTCAGGTTCAAGCCTCACTAGGTACACATCTCGGGGATCAGAAATAGTCACAGGGATACCCAGATTAGGCTGCGTATATCATAATCGGTTTAGGTCATAGATAGAAAGTAAATAGGTAAATTACAACTTTTTTTCCGATAGAAATAGTTTCAATGTGCATAGAACAAAACTTAAGAGAGTTCGTAAAAATAAATGGAATACTATTTAATTTACGTACTCAGGTGGAACATTTGATAATTTTTAGAAACTACACTACAAATTAGTTCGTTAGGGGGGCAAATTACAAAAATAGCTGAATATTTCTGAAAATTTACACTATAATTTTTTTCGGCTAGGGGGCACGTGCCCACCCTGCCCCCCTATCTTATGGCCTAAATCCTATCTAAGTCAAAGACTCGTCCTCCATCAGTAACCTCATTGTTTACCTGTTTTATAAACCTATGAATAATTGAATACCAAAACAATTACTATTATACGAAAAATAATTCGACGACTGGACAGACCTTCTCTTTAACCGACTCTTCCCTCTCCAAGACGTAGTCCTTCTTTCGAGTGACATCCAAGGGCCTGGCCTCAACCTCATTGACAATATGTTGATTCCACTCAAATTGAGAAGTAAAGACTAGAAACAACAACAACGAAACTAATAGAACCGATCTCGACATCACCAAACCCCCTAGCTTTCCTAGTCAACCTGTTCATATAAGAACATTTTATAAAAATTCTAACTAAGTTGTATATAAACCCTAGGAAGTGAATAGTATAATTTATGTAATTGATTATGAATTGAATAAATAATACCTTTGAGAAATGAGAAGGATGAGTTATGTGCTGAAGAAGAAAAGAAAACCGTGTAGTGGTATAAAGGGTTGTTTTTTGAAGTTTGATAGTTGTATTCTTACTCTTATTTTGGAAGGAAAAATATAGTTAACAAAAATGGTACTTCTCAAAATAACCATAGAATTAACAAAAACCAAAAAAATGTCGTTAAAAAAATGACAAAAATAACTAATTTTATAAACATATTTATGAAATACTTAACTTTTGTTTAAATAACAAGAATGCTAATAAAATTAGTAAGTTCTTACTAAATTTTTAGAAAAATAGCAATTATTCAAACTGCTAGTTTTTATAAAACACTCACAAGGTTGACTAGCAAGATCAACCTTGCTAGTTTTCAGAAAACTATCAAGGTTTATTTGCGATAAAAAAAAAAATAAAGTTAGCAAGACAAACCTTGTTAGTTTTCAACCTTACTATCTTTCTGAAAATCCTAGTTCGAAAACCCCTCAAAGTTTCAACCATGCGATTTTTTAAAAACAATTAGCAAGATGAATCTTATTAGTTTTCAACCTTCCTAGTTTTCTAAAAAAAAAAATAGCAATATCAACCTTGTTAGTTTTCAACCTTGCTAGTTTTTTAAAGAAATTAGCAAGATGAACCTTGCTAGTTTTCAACCTTGTGATTGTTTTAGAAAAACTAGCAAAGTTTTCCTTGAGCTTGTTTTATAAATCCGCAAATTGTACCTTGCAAGGTCAACTAGTTTGTACTTCCAAAATAACACTCATTTTTCAAACTTTAACAGCCCCAACCAACTAACCAACTAACTATACAACTTTTATTGCAAGTTTTTAATTTTTAAAAAGAGCCTTTTAGGCTACGAATACTGCTAATGCCTAATGCTCAGTTTTTGAGTTTCAATTCAGTTTCTTTTCCCTTTCCGCCTAAAAGTGGGACTATCAGATCTTCCTCTCATCTTTTTTACCGATTCCCTTTCCCCTCTTAAATAAAGCTCAAGAATACAAAAAACTTTCCATTTCCTTTAGTTTCCTCTCAAATTTCAACTCGAGAACTGAGCATAAAAAATATACTCCGTACTAAACTTATTATTTTAAAAGAGAGAAACAATAATTTCATTATTTTTACAAATAAAAACGTGAACAGCTAATTTCAGACATGCACTACTTAAAAGGCTCAATTGGAAATGTCCACATTATTGAGGGGTAAATCATGCAACTTCCCTCACACAACCACAGGTGGAGTTTTTTGCTTGACTATAGTACTTTTAAAATTTATTTATCAAAACATAGTACTTTCAAATTTATTTAACAAAACTTAGTACTTTTACATAAACATAAGTATTTTACAAAAACAAACAAACTAAAAGCACAACAAATTAATGTAGCATTTACGAAGCTAGGAATGTAATAAGTTATTAAACAATTTGCATGTTTGCTGGTATGTTTTGTTTGGAGTTACTTCTGACTGACGAGACTTCAACAATGCACAATAGCATAATTTTAAAACAACCATACTAACTTTTGCTTCTTATTGTTGTCCCAATCAGCATCAAACTTGATAAATCGGCACTCTCATCTATCTTAACAGTCACAAAAAAAGAATGTCTTTCTTACTAGCGGACCGTGCAGATCCCTTAGTGTAGACCTTGAATCTGCACATATAGAAGTCAAAATGAGTTCCTGAAACTGGGGAAAAAAAGTTCTTGAAAACAAGATTATATTTTCATGGAAGAAAAAATCTTGTGATTCGTGTCCATAAGCCTAAACATATCCAAACACTATTTTCTACAACCTGTTTCATTAATAATGATCATCTTGATTAGTTAATATGGAAATGATCATTTAGAAATTTGAAGAATAGAGAACACTTACCAATCCCAAAGAGACAAATCCAGGAAAACATATCCTAAGTGCCATCAGCGCCTACTATAACGTTAAACTAATGGCAAGTGGTCAAAGCACTCAAGTCTAAGGTCTATGTTTGTTACTAGTTCTTAGCAACTGTATGCATCCTCAAAGAGTGAAAATGATTCGTGCTGTTAAGCCTTTTTTGTGTATATTTTAGTGATCATGTATATTGAAAAATACTCAAACATTGTTTATCATACTCTTTTAGTTTGTTTGTTTTTATAAAATACTTAGATTTATATAAAATTACTATGTTTTGTTAAATAAATTTGAAAGTATTATATTTTGTTAAATAAATTTTGAAAGAAACGTAGTCAAACAAAAAACTCACCACAGGTGCCACCACGACATCAAACCACTTTCAAATCCAGACAAACGTACTACTTTCATTGCACAAGTCACTTACACTTCTGAAAAATGACAATTTCCCAATAGTAACCACCCTTTCAAAACCCGATGAGCCAAACAGCCTTGATATAAATATAAAAAGTTAAAAACCAATCAACAACCATTAACCACCATGGGAAACACACAATCACCAGGCGTTAATCCTCGTTACACATCTGCCGTTAGGTCAGTTTTTTCATCACATTTAAAATCTATTAATACATCATCATAAGTTCATAACTAACAATTAATCGTTACATTTTACAGAGCATTTTCCGATGCGGAAATCAGTGACTTAAAATCGTTATTCGCATCACTCGCTGGTGATTCGAAATACGTCTCGTTATCCGTGTTCAAGGTTTTCTTTTTTTTTTTTTTTTTTTTTTTTTTTTTTTTTTAATGTGTTGTTAGGTTAGTAGGACCGTAAACGAACTGAACGAATATGAATAAATGACCGGACATAGACGCTTAAACGAACTAAGAGCATCCACAATGGGAAAACCACACAAAGACTTTTTACTATTACAAAAAGCTTTTTGATATGGTTTTTTGCATTGCATGACTAGTTTTTTGAAAAGCTTTTTGCAAAAGCTTGGTAAACACCAAGTCTTTCATAGAAGTCTTGGGCATTAAATGAGATTTGCATTTAATGCATTAAATGCATCAAGTCTTTAAGACTTATGCCATTGTAGATGCTCTAATTCATTTGTCCGAAAATAAACTTGTCGACTTATGCGTAAACTTATGTGGCAGCATCTTTTTATTGGTGTAATACAACCAGAGGGGCCTACATTTTCGCGAACTAATAAATTATTGCCACGTAGATTTAGAGGAACAAAATTCAGTTATAATTTTAGGTACAACGGCGAACCCGGGACTCTAAGGGTACGTTTGACGACAAGCTTTTTATAGCATTTAACATTTAGTATTTGAATATTAAAGCTTGTTTGGCAACAAGCATTTAGCATTTTTGTTTTGTTTAAATGCTACTTTTATAACTACAGCTACATTACCAAACACATTTTAGTAAAACAAACAACCACAGCTGCTAACTGCTATTGCTAACTACTACTGGCCTGCTAACTGCAAACTACTATTGCTAACTATCACCGCTCATTTTACCAAACATACCCTAACTCACCAGGTGCACAATTTTTGTGTACGAGTATAAAGGAAATAAAAATGAAATAAATGGTAAAATTTCATTAAAAATAGTAACAAACTAAGACATGTATTTCTTTTGACCTATTATGTGATAAATGTGCACAAGACGTGTATTTATGTGACACAAAATTTCGGGACAAGGTTCATTTCGGAAAAATCGGGATTTTTAACGAAAATTTACACTAGGCGGCAAACATCCATCGGGTTCCCGGGAATCCCCCTAGGTTCGCCCCTGTTTAGGTATCTCAATCATTTCTGATATAAACAATCAAACATACATGAATTAACATAAAGGCACCTTGATGAACAGATAGTCGTACTTGTATGTTTATGAATGTAAATGAACAGATAGTCATACTTTTCATTTTGTTGTGTATGTTCATGAATGTAAATGAACAGATAGTTGTTCTTTTCATTTTGTTTGTGCACATTTATGAATTCAAATGAACAAATAGTTGCACTCAAAATAACACTCGTGTGGTACTGGAACTTGTTATTTTGTACTTATGTGCGGATGTGCCTACTTTGTTGAATATTAATAGACGTTTAGTTTTTCAAATGTTTCATTATGCTGTCACAAATGTGTGCATTAGTACAAAATAACAGGTTTAGGTATGAGACAAGTAATATTTTTGGTACACGTACCATTATGGAACATTTGAAAAAGTACACATCTATTGTATAGCTTAACCTTTTAATTGAACGTAAATTAATGAACTTCAGGTTGAACAGGTCACAAATGATTAGTTGAACACTTGAACGTTCCGTTTGTATGTACAGTTCTAGTTAAGAGTTATGAAATGTTTGTGTTTTGTGTTAGGATTTTACGGGAATTAAAGGAGCTCTTGGAGAAAGATTGTATGATATAGTGACACAGAATCGGAAAGATGATAAACTTACCTTTGAAGACCTTGTTATTGCTAAAGTAAGTTTGTAGTATTTACTTGCTCTGTATTTGTATTTGGAGAATTGCTATGTTTTTGCTTTTGGTTAATGAATCGAAGCATCAGAATGTATTTATGTGAAACATATAAAGTAGGAATCTGTATGTCTGTGTCTTATCATTAGACTTCATCTGATGCGTGCTATGGTGTTAAGAGTTAGGTAGTTAAATAAATAAATAGAATTCTAGCACTTATACTCTGTGCCCGCGTTTTATTTAGGAGACAAAGGAAAGGTAGGGAAAGGGAAGGAAGCGGAAATTAAATGACTTATTGTGTTGCCGAGGTTTTTAAGGACATAAAAGTAGCGGAACTGGAGAAAATATAATTGCTGAGTTTTCTCATCTGAACTCATCCTAAAAGTGGGATGATTTGTACAGAAAGTGATTGAGATTTTTTTTAATACTTTTTGAGTTACAAAAATGCTGCTAAATAATAATATTACTATATATACAAGTGATAGGTTATACTGTCACTTTTCTCTCCGTTTCTTCTAACACGGGAACACAATCTTTTTCTTAGCTTGGAAACACAATGCCAATGTTGGCTGCTCAAGTTCATTTGTACTTACACATTGATTTATATTTCAGGCAACTTATGAAAAAGGAACTAGAGATGAGATTGACGAATTTCTCTATCAACTATGCGATGTTGATGGTGATGGACATTTAGTGAGGTAAACTGATTAAGGTTATATCATTTTTTTTTAATATCTCAATGCAAGGGTTTGGTTGAGAGGAAGGTTCTTTATGTTTGCATGTCTAAAGTTGAGATCTGGTAATTTTGACTTGTTTAAAGATGGAAGCATATTGTATTGTATATACGTTGCAATAATGCACATCCGCTACTTTGGCCTTTCTATTTCGTTGCACACACTCAGCGGCTGGTTATACTTATAAGTTGAAGTTGTATCAAAATTTTGGTTTTTGATGTAAATAAGTAGTCTCCTGTGTGCTTTCTTGTTTTATAAACTCTTTACATTACTATATCTCCTCGCAGATCTGACTTGGAAGCTGTTATAAGTGAGATACTTGATAATATATCTTTGGGGAAAAAGTCTGAAAGCTCATCAGATTCTGAACTGAGGCCGATTAGCATATTCCTTGATGCTGCCAAATTTACAAAGGATGTTGAAGGAAGTTCTGATAGAAGTATGTCTTTGGAGGATTTCAAAACCTGGTGTCGCCTTGTTCCATCTGCCAGAAAGTTTCTTGTTAGCTTGTTGAAGCCATCTTCTACAGGTATCTATTTTTTAAGTAGTACAAATTGCTATTTACTTCATATATTCCAACAAAAAGACGCATACAGACCTACGGGTTTCAACGTTCAAACCTAGTACTCTTAAGACACAATGACATATGGATCTTTTTACGTGCATATCACAATTCACCATCGTTATTCAATTTGCTTAAATTGTTGAATTTTAATGCAGAAACAAATATGCATAAGTTAGTTGATCTCTAGTACATAGGTGTTATTCATGCAATATTTTATTTTTTTTTGGTGCAAAGGTGAACATATATTTTGCTATTTTCCTGCAAAAGCAAACCATAATTATATGCAGCATTTCAGCCTAGTAGAAATCTCATATATGGTCATGATAAAATGTCACCTGTGAAACACACCATAATAATGTACAGCATTTCAGCTAAATAGTAGCCCTTACTGGACATAGGGGTTGCCTAATTGCACACATGTTTTGAGATGATGAACGAATGGACTTTACCTATGTAATAGGACACATCTTTTGATTGATTACTGCCATCCACAACTTCATTATTCAATGATATAAAATTCTTGCGCTTACATAGTTATATTGATACTTCATGTTTAATTTCGTTTATTTCTTCTTCTTTTGGTCTTGTATTTTAAGTGCAACCAAAGAAGATATATTGCTTGTTAGTTTATCATTATCCTGAGAATAATGACAGGGATGCCTAATTGACATGTCTAAATATATGCCTAATCCACTCAAATATTGACACATGTCCTAGTGATTTCTATCTCCTCGACTCCACCTATGGGTTAGGTACACTATGTGTTTGACAGATCAGAAGAGCTACTAAGCTGTTAACTATGACATTCTCATGCACATTATTTTTATGGAACAGGTTCTCAAGTTCCCCATCTGATACATCAGGAGGACATCGATACTAATATTCTCCTATTAAAGGAGGAGTATGCTTGGCACATAGGAGGAGCACTTTCGCATCAAGAACTGGGTGAATGGAAACTCTTGTATCACAGTGCACTCAACGGACTAAGTTTCAATACCTTCTTGGGCAATATTTCGTGGGTAGCTTACTTCCTCCGATTCATTTTGTCTTCTGCATATGCACCTAAGCGAAACTTTAACCAATGCCATTTAGGTTTCTTCTACTTAGGGGGCTTATGAGTTATTAGCTTATATAACAAAAATAAGCCTAATCAAGTGTTTGGCTAACTTTATATAGTTGGGCTCATGAGCTTATATGAGGGGGTTTTGATATGCCCAAATTTTGTGGCTTATATGAGGGAGGGGTGGGCTTATATAAGAAATGTTATATAAAAGACTTTTGTACCCTCAATAATTTCACCTTTGTGTATTCATGTACTTTTTTGTCATTCAACCTCATCAATTATGATAAGCTAAGCCAAACACTAACATGGGCTTATGAGCTTATGCTCTATAAGCTATAAGCCGCTTATAAAATATAAGCCTAAGCCCTATAGATAAGCTTACATAAACACCCTCTTATTACATACATCTATGTGTTTAATATCTTTGTGATGCTGGATGTTATTCCTACTGTTCCACTTGGGTTGTGCTTGTACACCCGTGATCTATCTGATGGATGACCACTCTCACTCTCACACTTACTAAAACTAGAATGCTAAACAGAACTAAAAAATAGTGTAGTTGAACATACACTAAATGAAGTTGCGTGTTGGTGCAAATAAGTATATTAATCAACACTCATGTTCTTCTACAATTAAGCTCAAATTTTGTCCCTAGTTCTTCTAAAGCTTAGATACAGTTAAACTAACTTAGTTTTTTTATGCTATTTAAACTTAGCTAAACATCATCAGCCCTCATAAATAGTGGCAAACATATAGCATGTGCCTTTTGTTATCAAATATGCATTAATATCAATGTCAAGTAGATAATATCAAATATGCATCATCAGCCCTCATAAATAGTGGCAAACGTATAGCATGAACATGCCATGGTTAATTGAGTTTCAATCCCAGTAATCTTATGTAAAGTTTTGGTAGTTCGACAAGTTTTATGATATTTTGAATAATTGACCTGCAGAAATGCTGAAGGGCCAACTGTTTTGATTATCAAGGACAGGGAAGGCTACATATTTGGTGGTTATGCATCTCAACCTTGGGAGAGGCATGCTGACTATTATGGGGACATGAAGTCTTTCCTATTTCAGCTATACCCTACAGCATCTATATATCGACCTACTGGCGCTAACACCAATTTACAATGGGTAAGTTCATCTTCTTTAGTCATACACGACAATAGTATGGTTCCCATTTGATAGTAAAGTTTAAGTTGGAGCATATTGTTACAGAAGGTCTCCGAACTGAGGTTACTACTTACTTGATAGTAGTCCATTTTTGTAGCAAGGTCATATTCTTTTTAGAAAGATTTGATATTAAATGTCAGTTATTCATATTACCATACTATAGAAGTTAGATAATTTTGATTCAAAAATGACATAAAAAAAAAAATTGAAATTGGTCTTCACTAAATAATAGCACCATTCTAACGGGGCGAGAAATGGACTAGAAACGCAAGTGATTCTTTAAGTTGTAATTGCTCCATCTGTCAAGTTAACTTTCTTTTCCCTTATTTTGCTGCTAATATTAAAATGCTATATGCAGTGTGCTGTGAACTTCACTTCTGATAGCATTCCAAATGGCATTGGTTTTGGCGGTCGACCAGGTCACTTCAACCTATTTATTTCAGCAAACTTTGATAGTGGCCACACTTTCACCGGCCCTACTTTCAACAGTCCTTGCTTGTCAAAAAGCAACCATGTTTACCCTGAAGTGATAGAATGCTGGGGAGTTGTACAAAAGGGAGCTCAACAAGAAAAGCCAGACGGGGTGAAAGGTACTGTGCTGGAAAGATTCAAAGAAGACCGTAATATGCTTAATCTGGTCGGGCTTGCTAATTCAAGCAACTGATTGCTTTGAAAGTGAGAAAACTCCATCTTGTCAAACAAGGTTTGCAAGGGTGTTTGTTGCTGAATTTTTTGGAGCTTTGTACATGTTGAAGGGAATAGCAGACACTGATACCAGACCCCTAGCTACTTGATACATATTTGTTGTCACTCTGTGGTGCTTGAAGCTCTTTTGTGTTCATGTTTTCTTGTAAATTAGGCAAATGCAACTGTCAACTGATCTAGTGTGTAAACATATTCCTTGAACTACAATACTGTTCTTGTTTTGTGAAATAAATTAAGTGCGCTATGCCATGGTACTACTTTTTAGCGCTGTAACTGGAGTGAGTTGACCTGTACTAATGAATTGTTGACCAGTATTTGATGAGAATGCCATGAAACAAATTGCCGTTGATGCCGCTTCAATATCTAATGAAAATGAATCTATATAACATAATCACAAGAGTTTGCAGCAGTTCGAAACCAAAGTGGACAAGAACAAAAGGTCAAACAATACAGAACCAAGGTAGCCACATTTATAAAACATTATCTCCCAAGACGTGACTATGGACCATACTCAAACTTTAGGCTAGTGCTTCTTCAACTGGACCAAGCATGTGGCTTGAATGCTAAGCTCACATGCGAAGTCTGTATTTTTTTTTATTTTTTATTTTGTCGATAACGTGTGCTATGAATCCATATCCCAGCATTTTATTAAACATGATGTCTGAGTTTTCCATAAGTCGCAAATGCAATATCTGCGCTTTTCTGATATCTTCTTTTGTTACATCAGAATGGACAAACCACTTGACCAATTAGTCTTGGATCTGTGCAATATTTTTCAGCAAAGAGCTTTGAATTACACTCCCCAACACCGCCTGCTGGTCCCGTTATCAACGCTACTTTTCCGTCTAGCCTACATTTATCATATCTGAAAAAACATTATGCTCATATCACTTAGAGATGCAAACAAACTTACAAGTTACGACACAAAGGATTGAAGTGTCTAGGAATAAGAAATAGTTATAGCAAAAATCAGTAAAACAAGATCTACGTGATTAAACCAATTAATTCATGAATATAATCGATTAATTTTCAAAATCACGTTAATCAGTTGATTTTATTAGTACGAATCAGATTGTCAGTTTGCACAACTTAGCATATACTACATGGAAAGTAAGAGAAACATGTGTGTATATGAGAATACTTGTAGGCTAGTTTAAAACTGTTTGGTAAACACAATCTCTTCTAGTGGTTGTCATTAGTTTTGGGAAATTCCGAGGATACATTTAAAGTGTAGTAGGATACGTACTTAAATCTGGATTTATATATATTTGTGATCCAGACTACACACTATGATGAATCCAATATGTCGCCACAGGACAGTTTTATGTATGGTGTATGCATACACACTAATTTGCTCTCAATTTTAAGATAAATTATCGGGGTATTGAAACATGCTGAATGATGGATTGACAATACTAATTCCACCATCTATAAACAAATTGTGTCCGCTAATATACTTGGCCTCGTCGCTTGCCAAAAAAAGGGCAGCTTTAGCAACGTCATCAGTTTTAAGCATCACACCCTTAAGGTTTCCGATTGAGTGCATCTTTTTCTCTAAAGTTTCCTCATCAAGACCAAGGTAACTTGTCGCCAATGGTGTAGCTACTGCATAAGGTGACAAACAATTTACTCGAATGCCAAATTGCCCAAGCTCTACTGCTAAATTCTTGGTTAGACCAACCATAGCGTGCTTTGCACAAGTGTAGGCATGTGTGGCCATACCACCAATATTTGAAGCAATGCTCGCCATTGAAATTATTGATCCGCCTCGTGCTGGAACCATAACCCTAGCAGCATGTTTCATGCCCAAAAAGGCGCCTGTGATGTTAACACTAAGAACACGTTCAAAGTCTGTTTTCTCATTGTCGATGACGCGTGCTTTATAAGCATCCATTATCCCAGCATTATTGAGCATGATGTCTAGTTTTCCATAAGTGGCAACTGCAATATCTATCGCGTTTATAACATCTTCTTCTTTTGTTACATCACAATGGGCATATATCGAGTCTGATGAACCTATTGCTTCACAAACTGCTTGACCAAGTTGGTCTTGGATGTCTGCGATAATGATTTTTGCACCATGTTCGGCGAAGAGCTTTGCAGTACACTCCCCGATGCCACTTGCTCCCCCGGTTATCAATGCTACCTTCCCCTCTAGCCTACATAAATTATAGCAGAAATTAAACATCAGGATACTAAGAAAACATACATATACAAGAACATAAAACAATATTAGAGTCATATGATTTCTATTTAAGCTTCCTAATTAAACTCGGAGAACAATTTCTAAAGTGAAGGCATCTTCAGTTGCTAAAAAAATATAAGAAAAGATAGAATGGTTTATGTCAAAATTTGTCAAAGAATTTACGAAGTACTTAACATTATTTTTGAGATAATTTCATATTTACCCAACTTAAACATAAAAATGTCATAACAAAACCTTTAGTTGGGTCTATAAGAGAGGTGTTTTGGTGTATCTTGAGTAACTAATTATTTCCAAGAGATTATACTAGATACAAATCAAAATTTTGCAAACACAAAAATGCTTTTGTATTTTCAGAAATAATATAATAATGCGTTCGTAGCAATCTACTTGTATAACTCAAATAAGTTGAAATAAGATAACCTTTTTGTAATTGTAGAGGTTGTCATGGCCTTGGATCGAAACTTATATAATGATCGATAGATCGAAGTGTCTACATATATACTAATTATAAGAAAACTCAATAAAGGAAAACGTCTGAGGCCCAAACCATCGATCTATATATTAGTGGTCATCGTTGCCTTTCGGTAACGCATAGGATAAGTATCTAAATAATGCGTATGTGGATATTTGAGCAAATCGGTTTTGCCTGTGTACAAATTAAAGCATCTTCACAGTCAGAGTGTAACAAAGATTTGTTTTTACCGTTAAGTTATCTTAGGGGTTGTTTCTTTTTTTTTATTAGCTAAGAGGATGTGTGGAGCCACACCTATATGAACATTTTATTGGGGAGGGGCTTAAATTTTTTGCCTTGGGGATATAGACCCATTAGTGGAAAAACTGGGTCCCTTTTAACAAAATAATAATATTAAATGGGTGGGTTCCACTATCTTTCCCCATTAAGTAAAAAAGAAACACCCCCTTACTTGCCCTTGACATGAGGGCATTTATATGTACTCATTCCGTCTCAAAATAATAGTACGCGTTTTTTTTGGACGTCCCAATTTAATTGTCCATTATTAAATATAGATAGGGAAGTTTGATCGAGTTAAAATATTATATTTGCTTCAAATTGTTATTACAAACTTTAAATAAAACATTAATTAATTACTTAAAGGGTAAAATTGTCGTTCTGACAAAAGTAAGACAGAGAAAGCATAAATATACTACAGTATAACACAATGCGGTCCATGATCACGAAGATGAGTTCATATAATATATCGTATATATATTTTTTTATTAATTTCTCTAGCTTTTATTTTAGGGTCAATTCCCAAAATAAGCCAAAATTTTTTCCAATTTCCCAAAATAAGCCAAAACGAAACTGTTTTCCCAATTTAGTCAAGTGCGATCGTGCGATCGTGCTAACTCCCTCGTTGCTTGACAAGTGTGGGGGACAAAAGTACATGCCAATCATTTGCAGGCCCACATTCGATCGTGCGATATTTGAATGTGCTAATGTGCGAAATTTTCCCCATTGCACGTGTCCAAATGTGAAGTTGGAATATTCTTTGGGGAGAATTTCGCACATTAGCACATTCAAATATCGCACGATCGAATGTGGGCCTGCAAATGATTGGCATGTACTTTTGTCTGGGACACTTGTCAAGCCCTTATAAAATTCGCACGATCGCACGATCGCACTTGACTAAATTGGGAAAACAGATTCGTTTTGGCTTATTTTGGGAAATTGAAAAATTTTTTGGCTTATTTTGGGAATTGACCCTTTATTTTATTGAGGAACATGCATGCATGAGAGCTAGAGGTAGATACATATAGCAACAACTAACAACGTAAACACTTAGCAACCACTAACATAATCCGCCTTGAACTTGCAGCCATCATTGTAAGTCTTGATACCACATTTTTGACAGTTCCGAGAACGGAGTTCGTTAAAGGCAGTGATCATCTCGTTGCCGGTGAGGTCACAGTTGGAGCCGGAGACGAAGAGTCCACAGTGGCCTGAGCAAACCCCAGTGGCTCCTTAATTTGTTTCCGCAAGTGAATTGAAGTAGTGGTTGTTGGGCTGAATCTGGCGTCGAGCAGCATCACAGTCACTTTTCGCAAGGCCCTTGCAGAGAATAGAGCCGGCACATGAGAAGGTGTCAGCCTGAGCTTGAGGGACCTGCAGGCTGCAGCTGCAATATCACCACCACCGCAACCAGCACAGCAGCAAGACATGTGAGAGGAGGTGACTTCATGATCATAATGCTTGGTTTTTGCTTTAAAGGGTAATATTTTGTATATATGATCAGCTTATCAAACTCCTTTATTTATAGCCAAAACGCCATCCTTTCTCCCAGTTGAAATATTCCGTATATGCCGCATCTAGTAATAATTCTTTACGTTATCTTTGACTCACTGCTGTCTTTCTGGACAAAAGAAAAAAAGGACTGTCTTGAAGGATAGCATGCAATGTGTCACTAAGTCATTGTAAATGTGTAAGTGGATCTGGAGAAGATTTATGATCACTTTGTCGATATACACGTACGGAGTTTTTTTTTTTTTTTTTTTTTTTTTTTTTTTTTTTTTTTTTTTTTTCTTTAAATAAAGCCAAATCAGGGTGAGAAAAGGACATTGCCCATTCGCTAAAGAGCATTGGGTGGGGAGTTATTCAATTAACTCGGTCCACGCCAGCCTCGGTTAACTTGGCAAGTTATTCAATAACGCGGCGGGTGTCTTAACTCAACAAGTTATTCAATAACGCGGCGTTTAACTTGGCCAATAACTGGTAGCGGGTGTGTTAACTGGCAATAACTCTGGTTTAAAGTGATTTTTTTTTTTTTTTTTTTTTTTTTTTTTTTAAGCAACAAGTCACAATAACGCCAAGTTATTCCAATAACTTGTTGCGTTAACTTGACAATAACTTAGGTGCACGGTGTCTTAACATTCAATAACTCAGCAAGTTATTGCTCCACGTCAGTCTCCATGTCACAATAACGTGGGTATGTGGGCAAGACACCCAATGCTCTAAGGTTCTTGAGCTCTCATCATCATCACATCTGTCGCCTCTCGCCATAGGTGCAATTTAAGTGAATATGAAAGGTTATTATGTTGTTGAACACTTGGACATCATATATCATGATATCATATATGAAAAATCTAAAGACAAAAAATAAAATCTAAGTTATATAGAGAGATGATTGGGAGGCCTAAATTGTGCTTAATTTATGCCTAAACTTATGTGGCATCATCATGTTAGCTATAGTAAAGGGACCCACTTTTTCACAAACCAACAAGATCATGTCACATAAGTTTAGGCATGAAATTAGACATACATTTAGGTCTCCCTATCATTTTCCATTAATATAAACTATATTTTTATAACTTTTACGTCGATATGTTTACGATGAGCCCGAGTCAATAGACCCGGGTTCAAACCTCTTCCTTGGCACTAAAGGCCATTTGATACCATCCCCCAACCGCAAATGCTCAGATTGACTGGTCAGTGAGGAGCCTCTTGTAGAAAATAGCCAGGGTTCATATCAGTTACTGGGACAGGTGTGCTCATTGCCTGGGGCCGGGTCAATATACATTATCATATCTGAAAAACTTTATATTCATATCATTTAGAGATGCAAACAAACTTAGAAGTTACAACACAAAGTAGAAGTAACCACAGCTTTTGCTAAGTGGGAATCCTCGGAAGTGGCGTGTTTGCCGGACCGTGCCCGGTTTGGCCATACTGTATGGCCAAAGTTTTGTCAAAATTGGAATTTGAGAGGACTTTTAGTTTTGTGAAAGGATTTATGTTAATTTTTCTTTAGCAGCTAGTTTGCGAAGGTATAAGCTAAGAGTCATGAAAATCGATTTTACTCCTTGAAATAGATCAAAATAAATCAATGGATTATTCATTGTACCTCTTAACGTAATGATACATTATGGGTTATTAGACAAAGATGTTACTAAAGTTTGGGTTTATGTTGTCCTCAGGTAATATAGTTTCAAACCTGTCATCCAGGTTACTCAACTTAATGTGACCGGTTAAATTTGTTACAGTGTTTTGGGTAACCTAGAGTTACTGGTGAAAATCCTACGTGGCATACATTTTTTGTCATCCAGGTTACCCAACTTCTTGCGACCGGTTATATTTGTCATCCAAGTTATATTTCTATTAATTTGACCGTTTTTATATGTTTTCATACGTTTTCATCGTTTTATCTGTTTCTTATGTTTTCGTCCATTTTCAAAAGTTTTCATCGTTTTATCTGTTTTCATCTGTATTATACGTTCTTGTCTGTTTTTATACGTATGAAAACGTATAAATACATATGAAATAGATAAAAAAAAACGGATAAAAACGTATGAAAGCGTATAAAAACATATGAAAACATATAATAATAGATAAAAATGTATGAAAACGTATAAAGAACGTATAAAAACGGACGAAAGCGTAAAAAGAGTCCTTCGCATAAATGGACGAAAAATGTATATAAACATATGAAAAGGGTATAATTGTATGAAAACAGATAAAAATGAATAAAAATGTATGAAAACGTAAGAAAAATATATAAAAACGGACCTAAACGTATAATGGCAGACGAAAACGTTTAAAAACGGATAAAAGTGTATAAAAACGTATAAAATGAGTGAAAATGTATAAAAACGGATAAAATAAAGTAAGAAAGAGTATAAAAACAGACCTTGCTAACGTATTAATAGTTAAGTGTACGATAAAAAAATTTATGGACTAAATTCGTGTTACCCCATAAACCACAGGGACATCTTTGTATACTGTTTTAAAAGGTTCAGTAACACATCTTTGTATACTGTTTTAAAAGGTTCAGTAACACATAAAACAAACCCGTGACGTTAAGTAACCTGGATGACAACTTTGAAACTTTATTACCTTATGACAAATTTCATGCAAACTTTAGTGACATCTTTGTATAATAACCGTGTGGAAAATTCCACGTGGACAAGGCAAATTGCCATCATCCGGTTGCCCACCAAGGGAGTGAGCTGAGGGCTAACTTTCATAATCTTCAGTGACAAATTTAACCAACCTGTGAAGTTGAGTAACTTGGATGACAAGTTTCAAACTATATTACCTTAGGACAACATAAACCCAAACTTTAGTAACATCTTTGTCTAATAACCCGATACATTATTCACTATACTACAGTATAACACAATGCGGTCCATGATCACGAAGATGAGCTGAGTTCATATATTATGTCGTATATATACTCTTTTATTAATTTCTCTTGTTTTTATTTTATTGAAGAACATGCATGAGAGCTAGAGGTAGATACATATAGCAACTAACAACGTACGCACTTAGCAACCACTAACATAATCGGCCTTGAACTTGCATCCATCATTGTAAGTCTTGATACCACATTTTTGACAGTTCCGAGAACGGAGTTCGTTAAAGGCAGTGATCATCTCGTTGCCAGTGAGGTCACAGTTGGAGCCGGAGACGAAGAGTCCACAGTGGCCTGAGCAATTTAAACCCCTGTTGCTCCTTTGTTTCCGCCAGTGAAGTAGCGGTTGTTGGGCTGAATCTGGCGTCGAGCAGCGTCACAGTCACTCTTCGCAAGGCCCTTGCAGAGAATAGAGCCGGCACATGATCGAGAAGGTGTCGGCCTGAACTTGAGGGACCTGCAGCTGCAATATCACCACCACTGCAACCAGCACTGCAGCAAGACATGTGAGAGGAGGTGACTTCATGATCATAATGCTTGGTTTTTGCTTTAAAGGGTAATATTTTGTATCAAACTACTTTATTTATAGCCAAAACGCCATCCTTTCTCCCAGTTGAAATATTCCGTATATGCCGCATCTAGTAATAGTTCTTTACATTATCTTTGACTCACAGCCCTCTTTCTGGACAAAAGAAGAAAAGACTGTACGTCTTGAAGATATATGATCACTTTGTCGATATACATGTACGGAGTTTTTTTCTTTATAACCAAATCAGGGTGAGAAAAGGACATTGCCATTCGCTAAGGTTCTTCAGCTCTCATCATCATCACATCTGTCGCCTCTCGCCATAGGTGCAATTTAAGTGAACATGAAAGGTTATGTTGTTGTTGGACACTTGGACATCATATATCATGATATCATATAAGACAAATCTGAAGACAAAAAATCTATACTACATATAAAGCATGAATGACTCTCTCTCCAAAATTTTAAGACTTACAAAAAATTAAGCATGATTTACAACACTTTAATGCACCCAATTTTCATAATTACAACAAAGTAGGCATATTGTACAACAAAATAAAGCGTGGTGTCATTTTAAGACCAAAATTCTATCAAACAACATTAATGCTATTAAAAACACCCCTTCACAAAAAATTACAACCATTTAAGCACAATGTACAATAGCTGCAACTAATTCTCAGATTTACAACAAAATAAGCATAGTGTACAACAAAATAAGCATGATATAATTTTCAGACTTACAACATTAATGTTATTAAAGTGGTCAATGTTATTAATGACTATAATGACTACTACTTTACAAGAAAAAGAAACATAGTGTACAACACTTTAATGCACATAATTTTCAGATGTACAAGACAAGAAGCATAGTGTACAACAAAACACCACATTAATGCTATTTATTGTAGTCAATTATTTAACTGGTCAGTAAATACAATTAATACAGTTATTAAAACACCCTTTACATAAGAAATACAAATTATCAAGCATATTGTACAACCAAATTAAACACAATTCCTGCATTAAATTTCACTACTACAAATAGTAAAGCACATTATACAAATATTCAAGCCCAAACGGGCAACGGGCAAAATGGGCTTGAGCCCGAACGGGCGCGGACCAAACGGGCTCGAGCCCGAACAGGCACGGGACAACAGGTTCGAGCCCTAACGGGCACGGGCTATACGAAATTCTTGATATCCGTAAATTTATTATCAAAAAGAACATAATAAACTAAAATATATTATTCATCGAAAATTTTTATTTCAGGGTACCCGCCGCTGCAACGCGCGGGTACCCTGCTAGTAAAATCGAATTTATATAAACTATATTTTTATAAGTTTTACGACGATATGTTTACGATTAGCCCAATAATGATATATATTATTTCTAACTACTTTTTCTATTTGTAGTATCGACTCGTATATTTTGTTGGTCCCGTAATATCAAGCATGAGTTGTCGATCAGAACATATATATAGTTCGCGAGTTGTTTTTTTTTTTTTTTTTTTTTTTTAATTTCGTTGTAGTTTTATTAATAAGATGACACGTATTAATTTAGTTGGTCCCGTAAAATAGTTCGCGACCAACGTGTCCATTTTGATAAATGCCAAAAAAGTCGGTCGATCTGCTTGTCATCCCAACAGTGTTAATTTTCGCTAAAAAAACATTTATATATACTAATGGCGACCCACCTATCTTACCACTCAGACGATGCAAAAGAAAAAGAAACAACCCCTTAGCCTCTTAGGACGAAAGTGCCTAGAGGTATTGGTTTCGAACCCTAGGGAGAAAATTTATCCCCCATTGGCCAAGGAGGTTTACCTGCGCTGACTCTGGGCTATCTATAAGGGTAGTCACCCTGTGATTAGTCGGTCGCAACGTCAAGTCGGAAACTCAGGTATACCAAAAAAAAAAATTGATGTCCAGTTTTCCATAAGTCGCAAATGCAATAATATCTACACTTTTCTAATATTTGCTTTTGTTACATCAGAATAGACAAACCACTTGACCAATTAGTCTTGGATGTGTAAAATATTGTTCAGCAAAGAGCTTTGAATTACACTCCCCAACACCGCCTCCCGTTATCAACGCTACTTTTCCGTCTAGCATACAAGCAAGAACAATAAACATTTTGAAAAACACAATTTTTTCCAATCACGAACAGTCAATATACATTATCGTATCTGAAAAACTTTATATTCATATCATTTAGAGATGCAAAACAAACTTAAAAGTTACAACACAAAGGATTGAAGTGTCTAGGAATGTGAAATAGTTATAGCAAAAATCGGTAACACAAGATCTACGTGATTAAACCAATTAATTCATGAGTGTAATCGATTAATATTCATAATCACGTTAATCAGTTGATTTTATTAGTACGAATCAGTTTGGCAATTTGCACAACTTAGCATATACATGGAAAGTAAGAGAAACATGTGTATATGAGAACTCTTGTAGGCTTAGTTTAAAACTGTTTGGTAAACACAATCTCTTCTAGTGGTTGTCGTTAGTTTAGGGAAATTCCGAAGATATATTTAAAGTTTAGGGAAATATATATATTTGTGATCCAAACACACACCTTGATGAATCCAATATGTCGCCACAGGACAGAGTTTTATGGTGTATGCATACATAACTTTGCGCACTGGAATGGACGGGAAATTGGGACGAGTATTTTTGTCCGGTAGAGTTTGCTTACAATAATAGTTGGCATGCAAGTATCAAAGGGGCTCCATTTGAGCTTCTGTATATGGGCAGAAGTGTAAAGCACCTATTTGTTGGAACTAGACGAGTACCCGTACATAGCAACGGGATTTTATAGCGGCAGATAGTTTCATTGATAAAAAGAAGTTTGTGGGTTATAAACTCAAAATAATAAAAGTTTGAGAACTTGGGGATTAAACATAATGTTTTAAAACCCGTTTCGACCTGGACAGTTCAACCGGTTGAAACCGTTCTGGTCGAAAAAACGGGTCAAATTAAACCGGTCAACCTACTGGATTTGGTAAAAAAAAAAAAAGGTCAAATTAAACCGGTCAACCCACCCGGTTTGAAGTGACCCGGGTCAACCCGGTTTTCGATGTGTATTAATAGTGTGTTAATAGTTTCCAACTTTGCATATGCTTTCCGAAAATAATGTAAGTTTCCTTAGATAGATTACTGAATTTTTAAGTTTTTCCGAAAATAATGTAAGTTTCCATAGATAGATGACTGAATTTTTAAGTTTGACCGAGATTAGTTTTTCACTTTTTCACTTTGACCGTTTTCTCTTTATAGATAGTATAGATATGATATGACAGTGTGGTTTATCATATAAATTATAGAATAAACTATGGCATTCAATACTTTCCTTACGTATGGCATTCAACATTTTTAAACAATCAACATTAATACGTATGGCATTCAACAATTTTTAAACATTCAAATTTAGCTTGACCATTCAACAATTCAACTTTGACTATTTTTCCTTTTTATGTAGTTAAGATATAGTTTTGCAACTCTACTCAATTGACTATCCATGATTTGAGTACATTAGGTTTATTTCGACATTATGTTGTTTATATAGGCAAGAAGGTGTACATTAGGTTTTTTCCCGCCCTCATTGATGTTGTCCATAAATCGTTTCCTTCTTAAACTTGCCACAAATCGTTTCCTTCTATATATGAGTTGCCATGCATGTAGCATTTGACAGTAAAGTTGATATATATCTATACTACTTATAATGGAGGAAAGACTCTCTCTCCAAAAAATTCAGATGTACAAAAAATGATATATGGTTTACAACACTTTAAAGCAAACAATTTTCATAATTACAACAACCAAAGCATTGTGTAAAACAAAAACTAGCATGAATCGAAATTCAGACCACTTTTCTTAGAATTCTACATTAATAGCATTAAAAACACCCCTACACCCAATATTACAATCATTTAAACACAATGTATAACCCTCCATCTTAACCTAAACACGAACCTGTAAGTCTCTTCTAGTGGTTGTCATTAGTTTAGGGAAATTCCGAAGATATATTTAAAGTGTAGTAGGATACATAAATCTGGATTTATATATATTTGTGATCCAAACACACACCGTGATGAATCCAATATGTCGCCACAGGACAGAGTTTTATGGTGTATGCATACACAACTTTGCGCACTGGAATGGACGGGAAATTGGGACGAGTATTTGTGTCCGGTAGGTTTGCTTACAATAATAGTTGGCATGCAAGTATCTGTAGAACATATAATGTGAATTGGTTTTCTGTGTTTTATTCATCAATAAGAAGATACATATATATAGGATAATAGATAGGCTATTTAGGGTAAATTGGTAATCACCCATAAATGCCATCTTATCACTAGTCAATCACATTAACTAGCTAATATACAACTAACACTCCCCCGCAGTTCGAGCGGCGAAATCGCGAAAGCTCGAACTGGAGTAGTAAACTAGAAAAAAAGAAAAGAAAAAAAAAGGACATTAACATAATAAAAACATAATTTTAGTCGACTGGTACCAACGGTCGGCTAAGTCGACTGGTAACACAACCGTACCAACGGTCGACTTTATGGACTGGTACCAACGGTCAACTTTAGGCGACTGGTAACAAAGCCGTACGAACAATCAACTAATTGACAAACAATAAACTCATGCATTAACATCAAAAGAAAAGATGAGAAAACGAAAGTTGGTTCTAAAACTTCAACCCCCAAAGAACCTTCCGAACAAACGGGGTGTGTTTTTCCCTAGAAAAACATAAAGATCACATATTTGGAAGAAGTTGTGGTTTATTATGGTTACGGCTTAAAGGGGGCCCTCCGAACCTCTGGCGTGTAGCCAGCGGCCGGAGGCGGCGGAAGAGTTTAGGTGTTTATTTTTTGGAGAGGATCACAAGGCTTGATACCATGTAGAACATATAATGTGAATTGGTTTTCTGTGTTTTATTCATCAATAAGAAGATACATATATATAGGATAATACATAGGCTATTTAGGGTAAATTGGTAATCACCCATAAATGCCATCTTATCACTAGTCAATCACATTAACTAGCTAATATACAACTAACAGTATCAAAGGGGCTCCATTTGAGCTTCTGTATATGGGCGGAAGTGTAGAGCACCTATTTGTTGGAACTAGACGAGTACCCGTACATAGCAACGAGATTTTATAGCGGCAGATAGTTTCATTGATAAAAAGAAGTTTGTGGGTTATAAACTCAAAATAATAAAAGTTTGAGAACTTGGGGATTAAACATAATGTTTTAAAACCCGTTTCGACCCGGACAGTTCAACCGGTTGAAACCGTTCCGGTCGAAAAAACGGGTCAAATTAAACCGGTCAACCTACTGGATTTGATAAAAAAATGGTCAAATTAAACCGGTCAACCCACCCGGTTTGAAGTGACCCGGGTCAACCCGGTTTTCGATGTGTATTAATAGTGTGTTAATAGTTTCCAGCTTTGCATATGCTTTCCGAAAATAATGTAAGTTTCCTTAGATAGATTACTGAATTTTTAAGTTTTTCCGAAAATAATGTAAGTTTCCTTAGATAGATGACTGAATTTTTAAGTTTGACCGAGATTAGTTTTTCACTTTTTCACTTTGACCGTTTTCTCTTTATATATAGTATAGATATGATATGAGAGTGTGGTTTATCATGTAAATTATAGAATAAACTATGGCATTCAATACTTTCCTTACGTATGGCAGTCAACATTTTTAAACAATCAACATTAATACGTATGGCATTCAACAATTTTTAAACATTCAAATTTAGCTTGACCATTCAACAATTCAACTTTGACTATTTTTCCTTTTTATGTAGTTAAGATATAGTTTTGCAACTCTACTCAATTGACTATCCACGAGTTGATTACATTAGGTTTGTTTCGACATTATGTTGTTTATATAGGCAAGAAGGTGTCCATTAGGTTTTTTCCCGCCCTCATTGATGTTGTCCATAAATCTTTTCCTTCTTAAACTTGCCACAAATCGTTTCCTTCTATATATGAGTTGCCATGCATGTAGCATTTGACAGTAAAGTTGATATATATCTATACTACTTATAATGGAAAAAGACTCTCTCTCCAAAAAATTCAAATGTACAAAAAATGATATATGGTTTACAACACTTTAAAGCAAACAATTTTCATAATTACAACAACCAAAGTATTGTGTAAAACAAAAACTAGCATGAATCAAAATTCAGACCACTTTTCTTAGAATTCTACATTAATAGCATTAAAAACACCCCTACACCCAATATTACAATCATTTAAACACAATGTACAACCCTCATTCTACATTAATAGCATTAAAAACACCCCTACACCCAATATTACAATCATTTAAACACAATGTACAACCCTCCATCTTAACCTAGACACGAACCTGTGACCAAGACTCGACTCAATAAAACTCGACTCGATACACAAGGCTGTGAGCTCAAGCTCACGGCATCCCTTGTTTTCGTGACTCAATAACAACGACAACAACAAAAAGAAAGAAAATGATACCAAACAATTATTTAGCTTCATATTTATTAGTTTTAATCTTTATTTAATCAAAAACTCTTGAAAATTCATGTACTTATCCCCCACCGTCGCTAGAACGACAAAAAGGGTGGTGGGTTTCCTACCTTCGACCGCCGGTATCAACAAAACGAGAGAGAGAGATGGTTTTGGTGATGAACTCGAGCTGTGGTGGTGTTAATCGTGGTGTTGGGAGGTGTTTCTTTGCGCGTGATGTACGTCAAAATGATGGGGAGGTTGTAAGGAGTGTGGTGGTGGTGGCGGTGAGTTTAAGTGGCCGACGGTGGTGTTTGTTTGGCCGGAAAAACGACTGGAGAAGAAGAAGAAATAGGGTGCGGCTGGTTTGAGAGAGAAATTTTGTCAAACCCTAAGTGAGGGTATAATGAGGTTTATATAGGAAAGTGTTTTGGACCTTGTGTGAACCCTATTGCACCCTTAGGGACTAAGATTGTAAATATATGCTAGGGTGGGAAGTGTAGTTTACCAAATCTTTAAGTATTTCGTTCTCGAGGCAAATTTAGGTGTCGGAATGACTTCCCGTGACATTTTTATTAATTCCATCGAAAAATTTTATTTCAGGGTACCCGCCGCTGCAACGCGCGGGTACCCTACTAGTATGATATTGATATATGGTATTGATATTGATTATGTGTTACATTAAAGTTGCCATGTATGTAACCTTTTCGTTAACTTATTCAATTTGTTTAATTTTTTCAACATTTTCAACAATTCCAACATTCAACAAAGTCAAGATTCTACTTTTAACTATTTTTTTATGTAGTTAAGATGAAGTCGGATGGATTATTTGCATTATTGATATGATATAACCAAGGTGGAAGTAACCACAACTATTCCTAAGTGGGAATCGTCGGAAGTGGCGTGTTTGCCGGACCGTGCCTGGTTTGGCCATGCTATATGGCCAAAGTTTTGTAAAAATTGGAATTTGATAGGACTTTTAGTTTTGTTAAAGGATTTATGTTAATTTTTCTTTAGCATAGTTTGCGAAGGTATAAGCTAAGAGTCATGAAAATCGATTTTACTCCTTGAAAAAGATCAAAATAAATTCATGGATTATTCACTGTACCCCTTAACGTAACGATACATTATTCACTAATACATCATAAATATACTACAGTATAACACAATGCGGTCCATGATCACGAAGATGATCGAGTTCATATATTATATCGTATATATATTTTTTTATTAATTTCTCTAGCTTTTATTTTATTGAGGAATGAGGAACATGCATGAGAGCTAGAGGTAGATAGATATAGCAACAACAACGTACACACTTAGCAACCAGTAACATAATCGGCCTTGAACTTGCAGCCATCATTGTAAGTCTTGATACCACATTTTTGACAGTTCTGAGAACGGAGTTCGTTAAAGGCAGTGATCATCTCATTGCCGGTAAGGTCACAGTTGGAGCCGGAGACGAAGAGTCCACAGTGGCCTGAGCAAACCCCTGTGGCTCCTTTGTTTCCGCCAGTGAAGTAGCGGTTGTTGGGCTGAATCTGGCGTCGAGCAGCATCACAGTCACTTTGCGCAAGGCCCCTGCAGAGAGTAGAGCCGGCACATGAGAAGGTGTCGGCCTGAGCTTGAGAGACCTGCAGCTGCAATATCACCACCACCGCAACCAGCACAGCAGCAAGACATGTGAGAGGAGTTGACTTCACCATAATGCTTGGTTTTTGCTTTAAAGGGCAATATTGTATATATGATTAGCTTATCAAACTCCCTTATTTATAGCCAAAACGCCATCCTTTCTCCCAGTTTAAATATTCCTTATATGCGGATATGCCGCATCTAGTAATATATAACTCTTTACATTATCTTTGACTCATAGCCGTCTTTGTGGACATAAGAAAAAAAGACTGTCTTGAAGGATAGCATGTGCCACTAATTCATTGTAAATGTGTAAGTGGATCAGGAGAAGATTTATGATCACTTTGTCGATATACATATACGGAATTGTTTTTTTATAACCAAATCAGGGTTCTTGAGCTCTCATCATCATCACATATTCACATATGTCGCCTGTCGCCATAGGTGCAATTTAAGTGCAATATGATTAGGGACGGACCCACATGGGAGCCGGGTGTGGTACGGGCCACACCCAATTTTAGGTCATTAAGTGTAAGACCCGTAACTTAATAAGGTATAATTGTATTATAATTGTTATTATTTAAGTGGTGAAGGTTACACTAATACTTAAATGTTAAGGGATTGCATGTGACACAAACTAAAAGTAGAGGAAGTTATTAGAATTAGGGGATTTGGGCTTAGAAGTCGGTGAACTAGTTTATATTGGCCTCATTGACGTATTAGGTTATATCTGTAATCATATCGAAAGTTTAAACCCTAAAATAAAGAGAGAAGAGATCGATCATAGGAGGCCAAGGAGGAGAATTAAAAGTCTGAATTCATTATTGTTGGGGTTGATTAGAGCCAAGGTTGAATCACAGTTCAAGGTGGTCGATCATTCTTCTGCAAATTTAATTGACTTGAATGCTCGATTTATCGAGGTGAGTACAATGCTTTTATAAAACCGAGTACAAAGACAAAACAGGCTTTTAGCAGGGAAAGACTTGGTTTTCTCGTTAACCATATTTCTTCAAATTTATTCATGTTAAAGTTTGATATTTATTTCGCAATAGTTGATTTGCATATTATCTGTGATTGATTGTATAGATGTTAATTATAGATGCATACATGTTCATGACCAATAGGTTGGCCTAGTTTGCCTACATGAACTTTTATCGGGGAAATATAGTGTATTTTGGTTTGTCCCACTAGGATGTGCTAGCCTTGTTGGTCGTAAGTGTCATGGCATGGCGTGATCTTTCACGTTATTATCGGGCGCCGCCTTGCTTTCTAGGGGCTTGGTGGGATTCAATGATGTGTGACTAGAGATGAGTCGCATACATGTAGCATCACTCTTGTAGTTAGCTTGTTTCACTTGCTTTATACTTTTATAGACGTATAGAGAGGTAGCGGGATTAAATCTTAACGGAATCTTATGTAGCCGAGTAGCTCCTATGGTTGCTAATTTACCGAGAGGATTTATGATCGTGAAGTTTTGATGTATAGATGGAATCGAGGGATCGGGTACTTTGGGTGAACTGGATAATGGCCTTTGCATTGTTGCATTGAATTGCTGTCGTGACATTTTCCTTTATACTTCATTTTAATTGTTGGTTTGAATTATTATGATTAACTGATCTAAATGTTACCGTTGGGGATTTCTTTATTTAATAGCTCGTTGTAACTCACTTAGCTTTAATTAGCTAACACTTATTTCTTGCAAAACCATCTTTGTATTCGTGAAGGATAAATAGGAACCTTCTTGCGGGATTCTTAGGGAGTGAGATTGGGTAGTTTTGATCGATCCACTTGGCACCCGGAACTTAGCCTACTATTTTCAAAACTACCCAACCTCACTCCCTAAGAATCCCGCAAGAAGGTTCCTATTTATCCTGCACGAATACAAAGACGGTTTTGCAAGAAA
>LBNU01025336.1:31367-45408 GCA_014162995.1 Artemisia annua
AAAAAAAAAAAAAAAAAAAAAAAAAAAAAACCCTATGCAGCACTCGAGTTGTTATGATAGGATAGGATGTGTGATATCTTTTATATAATAAAACAAAACCCCTAGTAGGTACTTTTTCATTTTGAAAAAAAAGAATATTTCCTTATTAAGTAATATTTTAAGTATTATTTTTTTAATTTATAAGTTTTTAAATTCGTTTTGTTGATATACTATAGAAGTAGAAGATAAATACAAAAAATAAAGATAAGATGCAACTAACAAGGATTAAACTTTTTAAACGATTATCTTTAATTATAAAAAACTACATTTAAAAAAAAATTAAAAATCCGCGCGTGCGCGGACATTATAAGTTGTTGTAATTATGATATCATACGGGACTTGAGCCAATTTTTTGTAGCTCACCCATTTAGTCAAATTAACACATATAATTACCATTATGGGTCTTATATTTTATATTAATATCATTTGTATTTCATATGATTTGATGTTGTAAGTTTGGGTAGTTTGGTCAAAACGTGTTAGGATGCTGCACTGAATATTGTGACAAATTATTATCATATTATGTCGATCATATATATTAATATAATTGTATTTCATATGATTTGATGTTGTAAGTTTGGGTAGTTTGGTCAAAACATTTGAAAAACTCTGCAGAGGTAGGCTTGATGAATAATACATGATTAAATAAGGGATAATTATGTAAATGCCTTGGTTGCCCTACGATCGGGGATTTTTGGACCTCTTTTTGCTGTCTTCCGAATTAGACCAGAAAAATGGGTAACTTTGAACTACCCAACCATGTATCGCTAAGTGTCCGACAATATTTTACCAAAGTAGGCCAGTTGCCCAATTGCTATTACTGATGTTGCTCAGTTGCCCTAAAATGATGCCCCAGTTGCCCAATTCTTGGTCTAATTCCGGAAGACAACAAAAAGAGGTCAAAAAACCCCGATCGCATGGCAACCGTGGCATTCAGATAATTATCCCATAAAATAATATGATTATGAAAGGTTATGTTGTTGTTGGACACTTGGACATCATATATCATGATATCATATATGACAAATCTAAAGGCAAAAAATAAAATCAAATTTATATAAACTATATTTTCATAAGTTTTACGTCGATACGTTTACGATAAGCCCTATATTAATATATGTTACTGTATTAGTTTTGACTTGTACTTTATAATAATTAAAAATGTTTAGTGCAAAAGTTTAGTGCTATACATTAGAGCAACTTTTATTTGATGCAAGTATATGCTACAAAGATGCCATTTTTACACTATTTTAGTGCACATTTTAGTGTTAACATTGGAGATGCTTTTAGTGCACATGATAGCGTTAGAAGCTATGATAAAAAAATAGTGACTTGCCAGGACATATCACTGTCTTCAAATATATTGTTGAGGCAACATTATCAAGATCTCCTAATGTTTTAATGATGACAAATAAACCTACGAAACACATAAAATAACAAACGGTAGCCAAAATTCCCCGAATCCATACCTGCTGCTGACGCGTCACCCGCGCGTCAACGTGTGGCTGACGCGCCAGGCTACTGTATGGGTTCGGACGAATTTTGAAAGTCGGCTTTCCCCTTACCCGACAAATGTGGATCTTTCAATACAGGTATGAATATGCTATGTGATTAATTGAGAACACTCGAAACGAGTTTTGGGATTAGAGAGATCCAACTTTTGAAACACTCACTTACGGGAAAACACCAACTCATGTTTTCTAACTCTCGCCTCTAGCCAAGGCTTTTCTAAACTTAGGGAGCTTATATATTTCACGTAACATCATGTGAAAGCATCCATATGCTCATATCCCGTGCTCACGTCTTCTCTAATCACGTAACGGATTTACTCCCTTATTGGTCAAACTAAGTCAAAGTCACTTTGCGTAAACGCATCCTTTCCCGCTTGGGTTATGCTTTACATCAAGGCAAAACACTTAACTTGTTTGTACCAAGGTGTTAGTTTAGTACGTCGAGTCGTGGAAAGTCATAAGTTATGAAACTATGGATTCTCGACGTTGTGTTACTTGGACTTATAAGTAACCTATGATTTTCTCAACTTATAATCTTAATTGTTTAAACTTTTTCTTCTTAATGACAATTAGATTATTTCTTAATCTTCTTCTTAATCACATTTTCACAAAAGCCAAAACTACCAAATCTCCCACAATCCTTCCCAAAAATCTTTTCCCAACAAACTCTTACATATTCCTTACACCTCCTTACACAAAGGGTACTTTTGTCTCCTCACGAACTCCCACACAATATTCCCTCTTACAATATTCTTTTCACTTTACCAACTTCCCAAACACCTTTATTAGTGGTTATTGGCCCAGAATAGGGTGAAGATAATCAATGACCAAACTACGTACCAAATTAATGGTTACCGGATATCACTTGGAATCGTGTTATCACTTTCCAAAGTAAACTATTCGACCCTAATTCCTGGGTATCACGAATATCTACTTGGGATAAGACCAAATGTTTGTTATTGAATTAGGCACAAATCAATAACCCTTGCGTATTCTAGTGTTTATGTTTTCTATGTATTTTTCATGCATGATCTGATTTCCTCTTAAATAGGAAAATACTCATAGCTAGTCAAATGGAATTATGAGAATTAATCGGCCCATTAATCTCCACATAATTGCCCCCATTATAGCCAAAAATAGTGGTTACATGACCAATTAAACGTGGTCATAAGTGCAGATATAACTGTCATTTGAATAGGTCAAATCAGTTACATTCTCCTCAGCAGAATCTACTTAGCACTAGCAGCAGAATCACTGCTCAGCAGCAGAGTCATACTACTAGCAGCAGGAACCACTAGCAGCAGAATCCTAATACTAGCAGTAGGATCCACTATCAGGAGAATCCTAATACTAGCAGCAGAATCCTGCACAACAACTATTGAGTCAGGGTAATCAGGGACTTGATGGGTGTACACTCCGTACCTCCAAACCCATTCTCAAGTATAATTTGATCCCTCAAGTGCACTAAATTTTCCAACAATCCTCCCCAAATTTAGTTCACTTCCTTGCATGAAAATCAATCATTAACAAAACATATGCATAAACGAAAATATCCTGAGGATTGAATTTCCATCTTAGTACATTACACGTTCAAATATATTCGAGAATCAGGGTGTTCTAAGAATTGAACCCTTCAACCCATTTGAATACCTGAAGATAAAATACACATATGTTTTCAAACACTAAAATACTCCTGACACTATACAAGCCATGTGTCCATATCCAATTCATAAATGTTGTAAAAGCTAAAAGTCCATAGCTTCCTGAAGCGGCAAAACTTCAACATTCACATAGGTGGTTCCTCTTTATTCATGCTCCTGCTTAGCACTTTTCCAAAGAATTTAACCATTAAGAAGTAAATATTTCAAACTCCTTTCCAGCAGGTTCTGAGCACAACCTTGGGATGATTGTAAATCAATGTTCTAAAAGGCGTGAGGCGTGGCGTGGCGTGGCGGCACAGCCGCGCCTCAACCCTTACGCGCCTTTGCGAAGCCTTGGCGTTTCTTAAGGCGTGCTTAAGGCGGCAACAAAATATTTATAAATTTATGTATTTATAATTTTATATCATTTTATAAGAGCAATTTCAAATACTAAAGCCCAAATCCCAAATAGCCAGGCCCAAATACGAGGCCCAAGTAGGAATTAAGTTTTGAAATTACGAGGCCCAAGAAAGAAATAACCCAAATACTTGAAATTCAAGCCCAAATCCATAAATCCTCTAAATGCTTCAAAAAATGGCGCCACGCCTTACCAAAAAGGCGCGCCTTTGCACGCCTTTTCGCGCCTTATTCCACGCCTTTTCACACGACGCCTAGACCTCACGCCTTGGTCCATTTCGTGGTGCCGAGGCCACGCCTTGCGCCTTGGCGGCGCCTTGGCGCGCCTTTTAGAAGACTGATTGTAATACATGTGCTCCAGTACACTGACTGTTCAGCTTTCCACATTGAACTCAACTCCCAAGTTTCCTCAGGAGGGAGTTGGGTGTCTTAGCATTCAGTGACTAAGTTGGACTTTAAACCCATCACTTTTGCAGACTTTAAAACCAAGTCTCTAGCCAGACCCTTCGTCAAGTGATCAGCTAAGTTCTNCAGTACACTGACTGTTCAGCTTTCCACATTGAACTCAACTCCCAAGTTTCCTCAGGAGGGAGTTGGGTGTCTTAGCATTCAGTGACTAAGTTGGACTTTAAACCCATCACTTTTGCAGACTTTAAAACCAAGTCTCTAGCCAGACCCTTCGTCAAGTGATCAGCTAAGTTCTGTTGAGATCTTACAAACTCTATAGATAACACCCCATTCATGATAAGCTCACGAATCATGCTATGCCTGACACCTAAGTGTCTAGACTTCCCATTGTACATCTGGCTATAAGCCTTTGCCAATGTAGCAGCACTATCACACCGGATAGAAATAGGTGATATAGGTTTAGGCCACAATGGAATCTCAAGAAGCAAGTTTTTCAACCATTCAGCTTCTTTACCAGCAGCTGCTAAAGCCACAAATTCTGATTCCATTGTTGAACTGGTGATGCAAGTTTGCTTCTTGGATGCCCAAGAAATTGCACCTCCACCAAGTAGGAATACCCAGCCACTGGTAGACGAATTGTCTTCAGTGTTACTGATCCAACTTGCATCAGTGTAACCTTCCAACACTGATGGATAACCAGTATATGAGAGGCTATAGTCCATAGTTCTCTTCAAATACTTCAGTACCCTCTGAACTGCTTGCCAGTGATGAGCACTAGGATTACTAGTATACCTGCGCAGTTTACCCACTGCAAAAGCAATATCAGGTCTAGTACAAGTCATGGCACACATCAGGCAGCCAATCACCCTAGAATACTCAAGTTGAGATACAGCTTTGCCAGTATTAGGCATCAGCTTCTCAGTTGTATCCATAGGAGTACTCACTGGAGTACAATCAAAGTAATTGTATTTCCTCAACACCTTCTCAATATAATGAGATTGAGAGATAGAAATTCCTTTACTTTCATGTTTAATCCTTATACCAAGGATAACATTAGCCTCCCCCATGTATTTCATGGAGAACTTTGATGACAAAAATTCCTTTGTCATGTCAACTTGATTTTGGTCAGTGCCAAAGATCAACATCTCATCAACATATAGGCAAATGATGACTCCTTTACCAGATTCATCAAATTTACTATATACACATTTGTCAGCCTGGTTAAGTAAGTAACCATTAGACAAAACCACTTCATTAAATTTTTGATGCCATTGCTTAGGTGCCTGTTTCAGTCCATATAAAGACTTAATCAGTTTGCACACCTTGTTTTCATTGCCAGGCATGATGAAGCCCTGAGGTTGGTTCATGTAAACCTCCTCATCTAATTCACCATTCAAGAAAGCTGTCTTCACGTCCATCTGATGTATAATCAGATTGTGAATTGATGCCAAAGCAATCAGCAATCTTATGGTACTGATACGTGCCATAGGGGCATAAGTATCGAAATAGTCTATTCCTGACTTTTGTTTAAAGCCCTGAATGACCAGCCTTGCCTTGAACTTTTCAACAGTTCCATCTACCTTCATTTTCCTTTTGAAAATCATTTGCAACCTAGATGTAACACCCCTAAATTTGGGATACGCAGCGGAATTAAAGCTGGGTGTTACTTCATGGCACAACAATTATAATAATAGAAAACGATCTCTAATCGAGTCGTTTTTAAAAGATTTTATTATTCAAATATCAGAGTTTACAAAATGAGGTCCCAGTAGGTTTTACAGTTTGTCAAATAATTTATAAAATCTTTAGCCTTCTTTCCGTATCCGTGCCTCTTCATGCCATCCTCGTTTAATATAAACCTGAGATAAACATGTTAAAAAGTCAACACAAAGGTTGAGTGAATCCATAGCGTTTATAGAAATAATAAGTTGAACACAAGCTAAGAGATAAGAAATCAGTAATGTCAACGTTCAGTAGATATTGCTCTAAGCCTCATAACGCGCAAACCTTAACAGTAAGCATCATATTAGCGAGCTATGACGTAAATTACCAACATAATTAAATGAAAGTAATAATGCCCTCCGGTAGGAGTTTGTCAGTCTCCTATTAGTTTTCAAATATAGCGCATTTGTCTATCAATCCGGCTAGTACTAAGACTATCTATCCGGCTAGTACAAATGGGTCGTCAACCTCCAATAGATATATTCACTATATTTGCGTTCACTCGCAAGTGACTAATGGCGCATGATATGCGGGTCTTTATCAGGAATGACAACAGTGGCAACTTAGGCGATATCAATCAGGATAGCATACAGAAAAATACTTGTGTTTGGTTTGTAGCATGTATCTCCCCACAAGTTTGAAAAACGTATAAAAATAGTGGGACTATGAACTCACCTTGATGTTACAGTAGTCTGGATGGAAAACAAATTTAAGTAAAGTTGATAAACGTCTCCGACACGTAACCTGAGTTGAGATGTCAAGTTTTTCAGTATATATATTTATGTAAGTTTACTATTTGTTTTGTTGATGACTTAAACATTAAGTGTTCAATATGAAGTTTCTTCAAAAGTTTGTTGATAAATAGATTTTATCCTATTTCCTTTTTATAGGTTGTTATTTGATATCAATATATTACATATATATAGGTTTCATAACAATTCCGCATCGTTAAATATATTTCTTATATAAGTTTTTATCGAATTCCCGAATCATTATATAGTAAAAATATATTATAAAAATATTGCACTTTATACCCTTGTATTTTCTAAAATTGACACTTTATACCCTCTACTATGGTTTATTGGCAAAAACAGTCCTTGTACTTATAACTTTGAAATATTTACAATTTTGGCTCAAGAAAACTCCATCTTTTATTTATTACAAAAATTACTCTATAGTTTTTCAAAGAAAATAATAAAAGGGTACGTTTGGTATGTGCTAACAAGACAAAAACAAGCTCAGTTTTAGACGAGGTCGTACAATGTTTTTACAAAGTTCTTGATCCTTTCAAGTATTTGCCAGGTGGTCTATCTAATGGTTCAAACTAGAGGTCATGAGCTCTTATGGTTTGGTCGAAATAATTTACCAAAGTGGAGGGGTTGGGGCGTTTTGACAAAAAGAGTAATTTCAGTGGATGACAGGCCCAAAAGGAGGTCAAATATAAACGAGACCTTGCAATATTTTTATGAAGCTTTTATTTCTTCAATATATATCCTGTAAGGTCTCTAATATAGCCAAGTTTCAGAATTTTTGAACTTCATTTGATAGGTCAATTAATTGGACAAAGTTGGGTACCTGGAACATAGTCTCGTTATGGGACAGCATTGAAACAGTTTGGTTTCTGATTTTAAAGCTTACCACTTGACCTTTTAAGCATAGTAACATGTTTATAAACTTATTTAGTCTATACTTGAAAGGTTTTAGGGTCTCTTGTTTAGAAAACATGTCGAAAAAAATAAGTAAAGGTGTTTAGTTTTATGGCTCGCGACCAGAAAAGAGGCTGAAATAAAACCGTGATACTTGGGCCTTTTGACCAGATTATGGGGGCAAATTGAAGTGTGCTAGGTGGTGGTTAAAAGAGCTTATTGGCTGAATCTAATACCTTTAACTTGTTGCTTAAATATAGGCTCTAAGTGGGGCGTTTGGGACTGTTTAGCGTCAAAGACAGAAAATAGAAAAAGATCAGAAACATGTTCAATTCTTACAGAAACCCTTAGCTTGTTTTATAACATATTTAACGTTTACTTATATTGTTTAAAAGGCTCATAACGTAGGTTAAAGTGTAGCGAAAACTATACTATAAGGGGGGTGCGTTTGTTTACTGTTAATATCAGAAAGAAATGGAAACATGGTTTTTGGCCTAAGCTAGCTATTAAGACTTGTTTAGCAGTAAGTTTAAGGGTATTTAAAGTTTACAAAAGTGATTGAAAAGGGCTGGAGTACTTACTTGATTCTAAATTCGATTAAGATCAGGTTTTTGAGCAATGTGACTTGGAAAGTGGATACTAGGCTTCTTCTTCACCTAAGCTGCTCTAAACTCTTTCTTGGACTTCTATTAGGACTCTAGGATCAGCAGATATCAGTGTGTAAGGCTGTGTAATCTGTTTCGCGTAGGGTGTGAGTAGCAGTGAAGGATAAGTGTTGATATTTATAGATGGAGTAGTCTAGGCTTCTAGAGAGTATCATGGTCATCATGTGTTTATCATAAAGGGACAAGATGAAGTGTATGAAAGATGTCCATGAGCTGGTTAAATAGTTCGAATGGATTAAAAGAGAACACATAAGTGTATACTTGTTCTATCTTATGGCCACATGGATGGAAAATCTAGGAGACATAGTGAGGTGGTACTTAGGAGTTTGTAAGGTGGCGCATGGTGTTTATAGTTTTAGCCATGAGTTTTGCCTACAACTTTTGACCTAGGTAGAATTTCCAGAGAACAAGATGATGTGTAGTAAAAATAGGCTAGTAAATATCTTGTGGCTTAGGATTTTACATGCATCAAATTAAAACTAGTTTGATTTCATTTTAGTTATGTTCGAACTAGGTAATTAAAAAGAAACCGATTTGGCTTAAGGTGATGGTACATGGGCTATAGAGAGTTGTACATGAAGTCTAAGTGAAGTAACTATCTTATTTAAGGTTAGTTTGGTAAATATTGATTAGGAAAATAATCTAGGGTTGGTTAGTTTAGTTTTTAGGTCGAGTAGGGTAGGAAAACAAAAGAAATTCATTTGTGCTTATTGTGGTTGTACCTCAGGCTTGGGAAGGTTGTACTTGAAGTTTAGGATGGTAGAAAATGTATTTTAAATGTTTAGTAAGTTTAAAATAGGTTTAGATTAGTTTTTATAATTTTTAGATTTTGTGCAAGAAGGACTTGTTTATATGCTTCAAAGTATTGTACTTTAACGTTTATGACTTAAATATGTAAATCTTATATATAATTAATTAGAGTTTCATGAAATTTCTAATAAATATTTAGTTTGAACGTTAAGTATGCTACTGAAATAACGTAAAGTGGTAAATGAAAGTTAAAAATACTTAACATGTTTTAAAAAAAAAATTAGACGTGAAAAATGAACAAATATTCTATTGTTTAAGTATTAATATAAGTGGAAATTTACCGGTGGTTACACTAGAAGTTTGCAACCTGGTGGCAGATCAACCAACACCCAAGTGTTGTTGCCCATGATGGAATCCATCTCATCATTTATTGCTTCTTTCCAGAAAGCAATCCTGGGACTTCATTGCTTCTTCAAATATTTTGGGATCATCCTCAACAATGAAGCAATAGGAGTATTGGTCAGAGACCTCATCCCTTGTTCCTTCAATTAAATATAATTGAAACTCAGGTCCAAATAACTTTGGAGTCCTGACTCCTGACCCTGTTGCTCCTTCTGAGTTCAGGTTCAGGTTGTTGTACCACAACCTCATCAGGGACCTCATCAGAGACCTCTGAAACACCAATGTCACTGGTTCCATTTGGAATCCTTTGACTTGGTCTAGGGACTGATGAGAATATATTCCCATCAAAGATGCATCCCTTGATTCAATTATTGAATTAATTGAAACAAATTCATTAGGTTCAATAACATAGAACCTATATGCCTTGGAATGCTCAGCATATCCAACAAAGATGCATTCAATGCCTCTTTCACCCAAAGTTTTCAACTTAGGATCAGGGAGTCTTACAACTGCCCTACAACCCCATACCCTGAGATAATTCAGGTTGGGTTTCTTTTTAGTCCAGAGTTCATAAGGGGTAATCTTGTTCCTTTTATTGGGAACCCTATTTAATAAATAGCAAGCTGTTAACATAGCTTCACCCCAGAACCCTTGACTCAGTCCTGAATAGGACAACATGGAATTAACCATCTCATTCAGTACCCTGTTTTTCCTTTCAGAGATACCATTTTGTTGAGGAGTATAGGGAGCAGTCGTTTCATGGATTATACCAACAGACTGAAAATACAAAGTGTCCATGTATTCACCTCCCCTATCAATCCTGAATCTTTTGATCTGGGACCCAAGTTGCAACTCAACTTCAGTTTTAAATACTTTGAATTTATCTAACGCTTCATCCTTGGTATGTAATAGATAGACATAACAAAACCTGGAAGCATCATCAATAAATGTCACAAAGTACTTCTTATTCCCTAAAGAGGGAGTGGCATGCAAATCACACAGGTCACTGTGTATTAGCTCTAAGAGCTCAGTCTCACGTTTTACACCCTGAAAAGGTTTCTTGATAATTTTGGTCAACATACAAGTTTTACACTTTTCAGTGTCCATGTCAAATGCTGGGATTAACCCATCCTTAGACATATCTTGCATTCTTTTAAAGTGTACATGGCCAAGTCTAGCATGCCAAAGGGTAGAGTCATTCATTTTAGAGGTTGACATAAAGGCTGAATTAACAATATTATTAACAATATTAAGCCTAAACATTTGGTTACACAAATAGCCAAAACCAATAAACACACCATGTTTAGACAAAATAAATTTATCAGATTCAATAACTTGTTTATATCCATGATTATTCAAAACACTACTCGAAACCAAGTTTTCCTTATATCAGGAACATGAATAACATTAAACAAAGTTACAATCTTTCCAGAACTAAAATTAAGATCTACACGACCATGACCATGCACCAAGGCTGTTGACTCATTTCCCATGTGAAGAATAGATCCATCATTCAGTGACTCATAAGTCTTGAACTAGCATCTATCCTTGCACACATGAATAGTTGCTCCAGAGTCAACCCACCACGCAACATCATCATCCTGCACATAGTTAGATTCAGATACATATGTAACATAATAAACCTGAAGAGATTCATTAAACATATTCTGACCTTTCAGTGGGTTGGTTGAACCACCACTTCCTGAACCACTAGTGCCTGAACCATTGGCTTTACCACCAACCTTAACACCTTTGAAATCCCTTTTAATGTGACCGGTTTTGCCACATTTCTAACAAGTAGGTGTTGCCTTCTTGTTAGGATCAGCCCTTGTGTTATCATGATGTTTACGTTTGCCTTTGTTGTCATTGTACCTGGTGGAATTGTTATGTTCCACCATATTGACAACAGATGCACCAGTAGCATTGCTACTCTTTGGCTTGTAATTATCTTGCGCCCTGAGGGATTCCTCAATACGTAAATGAACAAGAGTCAGTTTCTTCCTTCTTATGTTTCAATGTATGCTTGAAATCTTTCTAAGAAGGAGGTAATATTTCAATGATACAAGAGACTGAAATGGCCTCATCCATGTTTATTTTATGTTGTGTAAACCTTCCAAGTATACCAAGAAGTTCATTGTATTGTTCCATGACTGGTCTTGAATCAGTTATTTTGTAATTTGTGAAATTACTTACAAGAAACTTCTTACTTGAAGCATCCTCAGCCATATATTTGGCTTCCAAGGAATCCCATAGTTCTTGGGCAGATTCAACATTTTGATAAACATCAAAGAGAGAGTCAGACATACCATTGAGGATTAAACCTCTGCAAACATAATCATCATTCTCCCATTTGCTACGTTTCCTTATTTGTTCCATAGTAGCATCACCTCCATGATCCTCTGGAATAGCCGTGTTAAGAACATACACCACATTCATACTTGACAACAAGAAGTGCATCTTCTGAAATCGACACCTTCAAACTTTTCCAATTTGGAAAAGTTAGCAGCCATATGCCTCATAGCAGCAGCCATTGATTATCACAAATAGTTTACTTTGATTGTTAGTGGTTATTGGCCCAGAATAGGGTGAAGATAATCAATGACCTAACTACGTACCAAATTAATGGTTACCGGATATCACTTGGAATCGTGTTATCACTTTCCAAAGTAAACTATTCGACCCTAATGCCTAGGTATCATGAATATCTACTTGGGATAAGACCAAATGTTTGTTATTGAATTAGGCACAAATCAATAACCCTTGCGTATTTTAGTGTTTATATTTTATATGTATTTTTCATGCATGATCTGATTTCCTCTTAAATAGGAAAATACTCATAGCTAGTCAAATGGAATTATGAGAATTAATCGGCCGATTAATCTCCACATAATTGCCCCCATTATAGCCAAAAATAGTGGTTACATGACCACTTAAATGTGGTCATAAGTGCAGATATAATTGTTATTTGAATAGGTCAAATCAGTTACATTCTCATCAGCATAATCTACTTAGCACTAGCAGCAGAATCACTGCTCAGCAGCAGAGTCATACTACTAGCAGCAGGAACCACTAGCAGCAGAATCCTAATACTAGCAGTAGGATCCACTATCAGTAGAATCCTAATACTAGCAGCAGAATCCTGCACAACCACTATTGAGTCAGGGTAATCAGGGACTTGATGGGTGTACACTCCGTACCTCAAACCCCATTCCCAAGTATGATTTGATCCCTCAAGTGCACTAAATTTTCCAACAACCTTTTCTTATACACACATATACACACACTACTTCTCTACAACACACATACACTCTTTTCTACACACACACACACACATCCTTACACATATATACTCACATACACACACCTTTACATTCAAAATACATACACTTCACTTACATACCTCTCTTCACACATACAAGGCTCCCCATCTAATCATACTTACATATTCCTTACATATACAATTCACTCCCTATACACATCCCATCTATACAACATATTCCTTACACTCCCAATACCTTTACATTCAAATACACACTATACACAACCATCCCACTCTCTACACACACAAGCCTCCACATCACATCCATACTTATTTATTCCTTACACACACACAATCCAACCCTTATATTCATTACACCCTTTCACATCCCAACTTTACAACTCACCCTCTTCTCCAAGGAAGGAATATTCCCTTGGATATCCTTTTTAACCCAACCATGGTTCTTCTAACCCAACTATGGTTAGTTCTCTACACACCCATTCTCACTCAACCTTAGTTGACTCTTAACCACACCAAGGATGGAATATTCCCTTGGATATACCCTTTAACCTAACCATGGTTTCTTCTCTACACACTCTTCTAACCTAACCATGGTTACCTCTTAACCCAACCTCTCACACTCTTCCCTATAGAGGAATATCCCATTGCATATTCTCATCTCAATTATGCCATGTGAGGAATACCTTTTCTACCCCTACCAAACTTTTCTACTCTTCTACCCTTGGTATTTGGTTTTCTCTTAAAACACTTCACAAAACATTTTCTAAATGGCTATTTGAGTTGGTAAACCTTAGATTGATTAATGTTAAGGTTTAGTGTGAAGTACAATTGAGGGTTTAGCAAGGATAGGTATTTATAAGACTCAACATCCAAATCTTGAGAAAAATACAACAAAGTCTCTGGCGCGTCACCCACGCGTTGACGCGTGGGCAACGCGCCGGGCTCGGTAAATTTTTCCCAAGTTTGGGTCTTGGCCTATAAATACCCCCTGGCCTCTTGTATTCCTCACCCCTTGCCATTATTCTTTCTCTCTACATTCTTTCTCTCTAATCTCTCTAATTCTATCTTGTGTTCTTAGTTAAACACACTAACATCTTTGAAAGAACACATCTCATTGCAAGGGAAGAATCATAAGAACTTAATCCACTCTTGTGATTGTGTCGAGGGTCTTCTTGTCTATACCCTTTCTATTACAATCGAGTCTCTAGATTAGGTTAGGGCTTGATTAAACAAACTTTCATTAATTCAATTATTTGTAAGGGAAGTCTTGTGTTTTGGTGACCAAGCCTAGATCATTGGGGATCTAGTTGGGGTTTGATACTTCCAGTGGAAAGTCTTGGTAGTGGTCTTGGTGACCCTTAGGTGAAGTCGAATCGCGAGATTCTTTAGGGTGGTTTCCGAGGGAGGAATACCATGGGAGTAACTCCTTCTTTGTGAGCATCGATATTGGTGAATATCGGTGGAGTGAATTGTAACGGTTTGTAGTCCACCGAAAGGATTATACTAGTGGAATAGTATCGTGTCGCGGATTCGCAACTGGACGTACGGATGGTATAAACCC
>LBNU01025337.1:5317-15881 GCA_014162995.1 Artemisia annua
CAAACCTTGGTAAATGAGCCTACGTGATCCATTGGGCCTTGGCCCAAACCACCTGCCAACCAAATAAGCCAAACGGACCCTTATATTATTTTTCTTCCCTTTTCTTTTCTGGCCCAGCCCACGAACCAACACAAGCCCAAAACCAAATAAGCCCACAAACCTTATAAATATTTTCGAATACATGCCCCAACATGCGTTTACTTTGGCCATTTATCTCACGAATTTTCTTAACAACACATATATATTTTTACATGTCATATTTCACCTCGCAACCAAGAATCATGAGGGCCAAACCGTTTTCAAAATCGTGTACATTTACTCATTCAAAATTGAGCAAAGCTAAGCTCACAACTCATTTTTGCAACTTAAACAAAATCTTATGCGTTGAGTTAAAAATTATTCGTATAACCCCCACATGACACAAATCGAATACATAACCTTTCTAAACATGTTTTTAAATGTGTTGACCTCCACAAGCTCACAAACAATGAACAAACAAATCACTTGATTCGTGTTGTGTCACGTGTAGTATAGAGGTTATTTTGCCTATTCAAGTTTTAAATTTATATTTTGCCGACTTATCCTATAACACACACACTTACGAGTAATGTACCGGATCAGTATGTAGATAATGGTAAGCAGAGTGTTGATCACTAAGAGTGGAACGTAATATCTAGTTAACCTAATCAGTACTTTAATATACTAAGTTAGTTTTACAACCTAATCTAATGCAAGGGGGTTTAGTCTGAGAGACTAGAACAGTTTTAGTAGATTAACAGAAAAGTAAAACTAATGAGAATGAATCAGAAAATGGCAAGCGCGTACACGGATAGATAATAGATACAGATAGAACGCCTGTCCTATGGTTAAGTAGTTTGTCACTTGTTTTATTGCTAGTTTTATATGATGAGTATCGTAATCTTATCTGTCTCGTTGGATCTTAAGTATAGGCGAGTAAACCCTTAATGATCACTTATGCCTAAGTCACTTATCTAGACACTAGTTAAGTAAGAGTGGAGGGGGTATGGCAGCCCAAGCAAAACACAGCTAGACACAGAGGTTATCAAAGCACATATAAAAAGAACCAAAAAAGCATCATACAAACTTTTAATCGATGGGAAAGCAATTTTAAGGGGAGCAGTATGGTGGCCACAAGCCCATCAATCCTGATGTATTAAAGTTTACTAATATAATAAAACAAAACTACTTAATGAATTATACACATGCAGGACCTTCTTACTGCTCTAAGATCTTCGTTTGCGGTGTGTCTTGTGTTGCCTTTTCGTCTGAATTCGTCTCCTTAGGGTTTGCTTGCACACAAAATTCGTATGTTATGATGGTGTATTTATAGTTTCCGTCTGAGGGCACGATGGGTCCAAGATTATTATATTCTAGAATATTCGTACACCATCTTTAGATGCGGCGTATCTTGAATCATTATGTGGCGCATGTCCTTCAGCATCTTGGATTGTATTTGGTGAAGTCTTGATAGTGATACGCCGTTTGTCAATATTGTATTGCGGCGTATCTGGAGTAGAACAAGCTAGATCTTCTTCGTTGACCAAAGTTTCATATGCGGCGCATGATAAAATCACATGCGGCGCATTCTTCAAAGTCAGGCAATGGTCTTCGAATTCATCTAAGTATGATCGTACGTCGCATCTGTCTAGAATGATGCGGTGTATCTCCATGATTTTAGTTGACTTTTCTATCTTGATTAATTTGCTCTATATTTAGTCCAAAATCGCCAAGTTTCACCAATTGCTTGTTTTTACCTGAGAATCACTAAAGTAAACGATCAAGTACCAATTCTCATACATAATATAATAAAACAAGTCAATTAAATAGGATTAATGATGACAATATAATGTACTTATTTGATGTCATCAGTTCGCAAAGAAGTGGAAGATGATGCCATTGTAGGGGATGAAGAAGAGATAGAAGGTGATGGTGATGAGGTTGAAGAAGAGAAGGAGAGTTTAAATAATCAAGCATTGTTATGATTTGGGCAAAGCATGCATTAGGAAATATTTAGCCCATAAAATTGTTTATCCAAACATGGTAAGGTGGTGATAAACATGCAATAGGTTTAGGATTGCAGAAAGGAAGAAAACAGTGCAAAAATCCGTGATCCTAGGGGACAGTCCTTTAAATGCTGGACGGTCCTTTATCATTAAGGGACCGCCAGTTCGATAAGGGACCGCCTATAGTGGGGTTCTAGATTTTTACCCAGTTTTTCATTTCTGCATCCTGCATATATAACTCATTCCTACATATCACAGAACTGCATAAACAAAAGGTCAAGCTTAATGGTTATCGTACAAGAGCTAAACCAACCAATATCATCATCCAAATACAAACATAAGCGATAATCAAGCATGTCTAATAAACATAAGAGGTTCACATAAAGATGACAAGCATAGATGTTCCAAGTACATAAGACAAGATGCTCCAAATGACATTTACTTCTTCTTCTTCCTCAAGAGATTCTTGATTGACTTTAATCCTTTTCTTTGCTCATCCCGTATTTTAATCAGAAGGGTGATCACGGATGGGTCTTGTGAATTAAGGTTTTGACGGATTTGAGGGAGAACATTTGTGAAAGAATGAAGTTGAGATGATGGAGAGGAGGCACTAGCATTCGAACTACCAATGTGTTCATCATCATCTATGTGATGAGAGGATGAATCACCGGAAAATGACTCAGGAAACAGGGTTCTTTTAGAACCAGAATCAGACCTAGTTTTTCGCTCAATGTGATTTGTGAGCGGAAACATGACACGATCATAGATGTGATAATCTTTCGATTTAAGTTCAGGAAATTCATCCATGATATGATTAAAAAGTCGAGTCAATAGCATGCCATAGGGCAAGTTTAACTTTGGCTTTTTAGTGACAAACTCCATTCTCCTAGCAATGTAGAAAGCTAAACTGTATGGTGTCGATGTGACAATACAATAGAGCATATGACCGAGAAAAGCGGGAAGATGATCCCGATTGCCGCCAAGACAAAAAGCATTTTCACGAATGATCTCCTCAAAATATTTAAGGTGATCGACCACTTCTTTAGTAAACATTTGATTTTCTTCGACAGGAATTTTCATTCCTTTGTAGGTTCGGGAAAGAGGTGATGACCTTGGTGTTTGAACAAAATATTTTATTTCACTAGGAGTGGGGCCAATGGTGGAGTATTTTCCACATTTGAGGGTGCACTCGGCAAGAGTATCAAGGCTCCATTCATTAGTGAATGAGCACTGCCCCACCGTGGGAACTCCAAGGATACGACCAAATTCCGGAAGCGAGTAGGAAAAAGTGAAAAACACTTTTCTTTGATGACAAACTGAACGTACAACTCAAACTCGGAATTGGTCATTAGACTAAACTGACTATAGAACTCAAGAATAAAGCGGGGAACAATTTGTTCGTTGATTTGGTAAAGACAATCTAGTTTTGCAAGACTAAGCATGGCATCAAGATATTTGATTTCCTCAAAGTCTGGGTAGATGATAAGTCATTTTAGTACAATTTTAATTTTAAAAGTTTTTCCCGTTAGATAAAATAGTCACTTAAAGACAAATGACAATTCGATCTTCCGAGGTCGTTTTCCTAACGAGATTTAAATTGAGATTTACATTGTGTTTTTAGTTAATGCTTTAATATCAAATATTTTTAGGCTTTTATAAAAGATGATTTTAAAAACTAATTTAAGTGGTAAAAACTAGATTACTCAAGCAAAACTACCAAGATAAAAACAAAGCCTAGAAGATAAGACGATAAAAAGATATACTTGCTAATTATATCAATTACACTAACAAAAACAAATAATTCAAGAAGCACAATCATATTAATAAACTAATAGAGAAAAAGATAAGAAAATAGAACCCGATTTAACGCAACGAGAATAATACCACCCGATCTTATAAACTAGATAAACCATAAAGTTTAATTCTTTAAAAGCTTTAATAAAACCAAATAGTTAATAAAGTTTGTGACTTTATTAACTAATTAGCTTATTAAGACTAAAAAGTAATAAACTTTATTGATAAACTAGCTTATAAGACCCTTAAGCTCCGGCCTTAGCGGTAGAAATGATGAGAAACAAAGAAAAATAAAAACTTTATTAGGATTAAGCAATAATAATGGCCAAATAAGCTATGGAAGAGCTTATTGGTTAATAAAGCTACAAACTTTATTATTAAAAACCAAAGAAAAAGCTAAAAGATTAAAACTTTAAGGTAAAAACTTAATAGATCTAAAAGATTTAAGCTATTTTAAGAAGAAAAACTAATAAAGGTTCAAACTTCTTAATAAAACTAATAGATCTAATTAATAAACTATCTAAAAAAACTACTAAATAAAAAGGTGCTCTCAAACTTAAGAGATGTCAAGGCTTATTTGAAAAATAAGCCGAGCTTAACAAGCTCATGCATCTCTCTTTTGTTGTTTGAATCGAGCTAGAGGATGAAGAAGAGAAGAAGTAATAAGACATTATACGACAAAAACTAATAAAAATGTAAATTTTTTATAAAATAAGTGAAATAAAGTCTATTTAGAAAAAAGTGTGAAAGAAAGTTTTATAAAAATGAAATAATTATAAAAGCTTAATCGATTTTAGAAAAACAAAATAAAGAAAGAGATGAGAAAAAGAATAAGAAAAGTAACATCCATAATCTTCATTAATAAGCAATAAAAAGTTTAACACAATAAGCTCACAAAATAATCTCAAAATTACATCAAAATAAGCTAATACAATATAAGCTAGAATGATACTCTTACTCTACTCCTAATAGTAACTCTACTCTACACTACTCCTAATTTAATTTCCTACTCCTAATGTCTTTTGTGTGTGTGTATGATCCGAATATATATAGCTGAAAGGGTCTTGTATGTGTCCGAATACATTCTCTAAACCCTTCAAGATAACAGCTCACAAGCGCCACGTTGCGCGCCCTGATTGGACCGATCTCTTCCAAAACCTGCTAAACTCGACCTCATCCTGACGCGCGCCTACCTCGTACTGACACACGCCGTCTCGTCATTATGTACACGTGTCATCATCTGATTGGTCAGCCTTCCTGCCGCATCTGCAACCTCGTACAGTCAGTCTGACACGTGTCAGACTTGACATGTCAGCGCCGCCACCTGTACCTATAATAAATAACCTCGTACCAATGATTAGCCACCGCCACGTGGCGGCCTCCTATTAGTCCACGTCATCGACACGTCAGCAGGTGGGACCCACTGACATGTGATAGCTGAGGTGGGGCCCACCGCCACGTGGCAGTGCCACGTGTCATAGGTCAATTGTCAAAGTCAACGGTCAACGGCTCAGGCGGGTTGGGTCAACAGATATGGGTCAATGGATAAGGGTCGGGTCGGTTGTCACGTGGACCTATGAGGTGGTGCCACGTGGCAGGGCTAAATAATACCCCAATTTCCACAAACGGGAGTCGAATTCGTGACCTCAAGCTTGGAGGCAAGAGTGATACCCAGCTAAGTTGGGCATACTCTTTATTATTTTATGCAATATTTTAATTTTATACTAAGTCTGATATTAGTCCGTTTTATTAATAAAAATAGATTTTGAATTGTTTATTTTAAGAGTTCTAGGAAGGTGCAAAAGGAGAGGAAAGGACCGTTGGACTCGTTTTTTTGTGCTCTTTCCTATGGTGTGCTCGGGGAATATTTTTGACTTCGTCTGAACCTTGTAAAACGCGTAAACGTCGTCGAAACTCATCCGAAAATCACCGTTTTTGCTTTGTTTTCAAACCCTTTGTACCTGCAAGATATAATAACACATTCCAAACATATTTGCAATATAATTTAATATATTTCATGGTTATTAGTCTATTTTAGTGCGTTTTTGAGTATAAAAATGATGTATGTTTACGCATACATCAGTAGACAACGCGTCCCTCATGGATACAATGTTTTTCAGTGCGTTGGAAATTGTATGAGATTGGGAGTGTAATTAGTGGATAGTATAGGTATGTAATTGCATGTTCTTTGGTGATCAATACCATTCGGTTTAGGCATGTTTTTCCTATATAAGAAAAATAAAATGAAGTTAACATTTAAACTAGCTAGTCTATAATTTTTATGCTTATCCTAAACACCCCCAAGTTTCATAACACATTTTATTTTTGAAATTCCTGATTCATTTCGTTGCATGGTTATGAAAACGTTTTTGACATGTATTAACAATGCATAACTACGTTTTTGTTACGTTCTTAAACAAGATTAATAACAGCAAATACGAATTTGGGGATGATCTCACTTTTGACCCATTTTCAAAACCCACAAATTAGATCAACTAATCGTTAATATATGTGTTGTTAGTGATACATTGTTGAGATTTAGTTTCAATTGGTGTTAATTTTACAAAGAAATGAAGATCCCCAATTTTTTTAATTTTATGTTCATATGAACCCTAATATTCCAATTGCAAATTAATTAGATGAAATTAAAGAAATTAACTTACAATTTAGTGATAAGTGCGTACTAGTGATTGATGATCTCGAATTGAAAGACTTTGAATTAGTTTGATTATTAGTTAGTAAGGATTTTGGTGCAAGGGGTCGTTTTTCATCACTGCTGCAGCAAGGGGTGTGTTTGGTTTTGTTTTTGAGAGACTACAAAGAAAACGCGGGGTACTGTCTGAAAAGGAAGGATGGTCCTTTATCGATATGGGACCGCTAGGCGATAAAGGACCCCCGGCAGTAAGGTTGACGAGTTTTGCTGGTTTTTGTGTTTTTATCTTTATGAATGGTTTTTAGTTTGGAACACTTTTAAAACATGACCTTTATATTTTTAGACACGGAATAGACTCAATACACACGAGTAGGCTAGGGAATGGATATGGAATAGAATCGAGATAGAAGAAATAGAAGAGACTCGATACGCTTGAATAAGGAGTGGAATTGGAGTCGAAACAGAAGAAGTAGAGGAGATTCGATAGGCTTGAGTAAGGAGTGGAATTAGAATCGAACAGAAGAAATGAGAGAGTCGTGAATGTGATGAGATTCAAATACGAGACTTGCATCGAGAAGGCTAGAAGTCAATCATGCAAAAACCAAGAAGAGTCATGGACGAGAAGTAGAGAAAGGATGTAGAGAGCGACAAAAGTGTGCATCATCTACAGTGATTGATTGACGCAAAAGTCGATATTAATAGTGGTTCTGGTAAGACCATTATTTTCCAAATATTTTGCTTGAATCCAAAGAGGGATAAGCATTTAGACATAAAGTCTAATTGTATACAGGCATACATCAAATATTTGCACACATATATTATCTAGCATGCAAGCATTTAGCAATCAATCACATAATCACATAAGCGTATAGCAAATAGTCGTATAGCAGGCATGATAGTCAAGGTTGTAAGAAAACGTACTGTGGAAAACTAGAAGGGGGGATTGAATAGTTTTACGTCCGTTTTAAAATTTATGAAAACAAGTTTGTTTTAAAAACTTCGATTCTAGTTTATGTGAATTCAAGACTTGCACTATATGAACAAATATATATTACTAACTAACTAAGCTACTATAGTATAAGTAAATAAGTAATGAATGAGAAGAGTTAGAAAGATCAAACCACAACACAAGGATTTATAGTGGTTCGGCTACAAGGACACCTTCCTTGTTCCTACTCCACTCCCCGAGTCACCTACTCGAGAGTTTTCTTCACTATGTCAACAAACTCCCTTGTGGCGGAGAAACCTTACACAACTTTCGCTTACACCGGCTTAACGACACAAAGCTAGATGTCGGGTTCTAATTCTAGCTAGAACCAATCTCACAACACAACACAACTTCTTCACAACTTGAGCACACCACGACTTCGTCACAACTTCACACCACTACACTACTTCTTCTTCTCCCTACACAACTTCTACTTCTCTCTACACTACTTATTACAAGCACAACACAACTATACAAATAATGTACACAATATACACAACTACACTACAATACTTCTTGAGCTTTGTTTGTTGAAGGAGTATTCTTCTTTTGCACTTTGAATGAGGATGGATGTGAAGGGATTGAATCACTTGAAACAAGGATTAGTAATCTAATGATCAAAGGGTTTTGGAGGATGTTTAGAGAGATTTGAGATCTGAAATTTTCGTGCAAAAGGTGAGGAAAAATACCAGATTTAAGGTGGTATTTATAGGGAAAAATTCTGACAAAATCTGACACAGGAGCGTGGCCGGTCCCCTTAATTCATGGCCGGTCCCCTTAAAATTAAGGGGACCGCCCCTTATAATTAAGGGGGCCGCCCAGCTGTAACGGCCAGATTTTTTTGTCTTTAGTGGGGAAAGTTTATTTGGTGAAAAACTAACTGATTTTGGTTAAAAATTTGAATTCATATATTTAGTATGATTAAAACATTTTTCTTTATTACCAAAATTGTTTTTCAAAAATATATAATATGTTTATATTATTAAATAAACTTTGTAGTAATTAATTAAATACCCCTTTGATCATGAGATGTATTAAGCACTTGTTTATTCATACCTTAAGTGATTAAGTTGGATATAATGATATAAACTAGCTTAATACTTGTTTACGTAGTAATCTTACGTTTAATGATTTTACATTTTGTGATCATCAAAACGTAGAGATATCGAAAAATATAAATAACGTTTTTATGCATTATTTATGTCAACAATCTCCCCCTTTTTGATGATTACAAAATCTAAACTCATTAAGCGAAAATTAGTATATATACAAGTATTATTGTGAGTTTATATCAATTCTCCCCCTTTTTGTTAGCATCAAAAAGGTTATCCCGATTTAATTGGAGCTCCCCCTTGATGTATACTCCCCCTCGTTTTGAGGTCATAACGGAATCGAGATATGGATTTCTTGCAAAAAATATTTAGTGGACAAGCAATATATATATGTATATAGCATGCAAGAAGATAAACTAAAAATAACCATAACCATTCATAACAAGTTACAATCATCATTGCAAGATACAAGTAATTCAAATAAAAGCCCTTAAGGCTTACAACCATCACATAACTAGACCAAAGCTCTACATGAATATCCTCCTAGAGCTTGCCCTCCCAAAATGTTTGAAAATAATTTTATTTTCCAATTACCAAGCATGTTTAATGAAGTGGAATGGATGGTGAGCATGGAGATGGTGATGGTGGAGGAGTGGTTGTTGATGGTGGTGGTGGAGGTGAGTTTGTTGTTGGTGGTGGTGGAGTTGTAGTGGTGGTAGTTTGTAGTTGATGTAACATGTTTTCCATGTGGGAGAACATGTAGTGGATCTCATCTCTAAGCCCGAACACAATTGTTCGGTTGTGGATGCAACACAAGCAAGTGTCACCATGAGCTTCAAGTAAGCTCCATGGGACGGGATTGTAGGTTGGTGGATTGATGGGAGATGGTGAAAAGTGTGCATCAAGAGGTGTCAATGGTGACATTGAAAGTGTGATGTCAAGAGATGTAGGTTGTGGTGGTGGAACTCTTGGTGGTGGTGACAAGTGGTTGTTGATGTAGTCATTGATGGATGAAGTGGATGGTATGGAAGAAGTGGAGGCTCCATTTGTTGATGGTGTTTTGGAGGGTGCATTTGGTGCACTTGGAGATGAGCATTGAGGTGGTGGTGATGGAGTGGTATTGTCTTCATGAGTGAGATCAATGAAGAGTTGTTTTGGTGGAATGAAGACAAGTTTTTGTTTCTTGACATTGTTTGAGTGGGTAGTTCTTGGTGAAGACATTTTGAAATGGATGAGGTTTAATGAAGGTTGAGGATGATGAAATGTGGATTAAACATGCATGGGGATTATATAGTATGAAAACATGTTTAGAAATGGAATTAATTTGATAATAGAAGTTTAGATTCCAAAATCAGTTTAGTTTTAAAGGGAAATGATAGTTGAGACTACCAAAAGGAATCACAAGATGCAAAAGAAAACAGTAAATTTTACTGTATGGCTGGCCGGTCCCCTTAATTAGAGGCCGGTCCCCTTAATTTTAAGGGGGCCGCCCCTTATGAATTAAGGGGGCCGCCCATCTAACGACCCAAAAATCAAAAATTTTCTGGAAAAATGTTTTATTCTGTTTTGTATTTGCAGCAAGCTCTATTTGGACATTCCACATTGATTTTGGTCTATTATAAAGCATACATGTTACATATATATATATATATATGAATATAATCTAAGCATGCAAACTCATATAGATTAAGATATAAACCATGCAAACAAAATCATATATTAAACATAATTAAGCAAATTAACATCCTACACAATTAACAATTATTCAATCAAATAATCCAAGAAAATAACAAGTTAACCCAAGTAGCATATAATAATCCATGACTAAATATTATCAAATAGAAATTGTTCAACAATTATAAACCAATCTTCATCATCTTCGTTTCTTTCCAAAGATTCCCTTCAACGTCTTCCCGATAGATTTGAAGCCACCTCTAACTTCTTCATGCAAGCTCTTTTGTCGTCGAAGCACCTCGATTGTTCGTGCATGAAGTCTTTCGTTGGTTTGATCACTTGGAGATGGAGTAGAATAGTCGGGATAGTCGAGCTCTTC
>LBNU01025339.1:10713-21372 GCA_014162995.1 Artemisia annua
TAGAAGTAAGTATCATAACAATTATGTTATGCTCTATCTTCAATTCGTTATATGAACAACACAACAACAAAATTACAACCTACCAGAGACCCACTAATGGATCTTGAAGACTTGTGATGATTTCTTGATTCAGAACGAATAGCTAATGAAGATATAGGTAACGGTATGGTTGGTTATGATGCCCGATTCATTGGGTTGTGACTGTGTTATAATGAAGATTTGTTGATGATGAGATTTGGATTGGTTAAGATGTTTTTGTTGAGAGAGAAAAGTGATAGTGGGAGGCGGATTATTTTGTGGCTGCGTGTTATGAGTGTGTTTAGGTTAACTGAGCAAATAGTTAGGGTGTGACTTATTAATACCAGTTGTGATGTGTGGCCTTGGGCTTAACAGATAATGGATCATGTCTTATCTCTTTTTCTTTTGGGCTCGTGGCTTACAGGCTGACAGGTTTATCAATCAGGTTCGGGCTGATATGATTTAATCTCTTGTGCTGAGATGTTATACCGCTTGATGTACTGGACTTACGAATATATGGACAAACAATAATGATATTAGAATTTTTGTGTTAATATCTAATTTAGCCAAAAAATTTGATACCATTTTATAAAGAGTGGTATTTTGGTATTTACAAATTTTCACGGGGATACATTGTTCACGGCTAGAATTGCTTTGTTTATCAAGAATGACTACGGGGTTTTTGTACGGTATAACTAATTTGATTTTGAAGTGACGTTTCAAGCGCGTACTTATTTATCTTTGAGATATGCGGGTCTCAAGATAACTTGTTTGGGCATATGTTAATGGTGAGGAAGACTTGATTTATCTAGTTTTCATAGGTCAAGGGGTGGATGGACGAAGACCTAGTTAACTATCACCTAAAGGAGATACATTGTAGTACTCAGTGTCACACGAAGTTGTGGATAGTCAAGAGGTGATGTACGTCTTACTTATACTTGATGGTTGGTTGGTTGATGAGTATAGAGTACATAGGGATTCGATGGAGTACGAACTCTCTACACCGTTCTTAGTCACACCATCGTACAAGATTAAGTCACAAGATGGGATGTTTACTTCATTTTCAAGTTGGTCATATCGGGCTGTCTCCACATGTGGTCATTACTATTAGCCGGTGAATTACAAGGAGGTTCGTTTAAAGGTTGATTTGAGAGAATAGTATTGAGAGTATACTTTTGCGACATATACTCACAAAATATGCGTTCATGGTCTATCTATATTGCATCAGAAGTGTAAAGTACGGGTAATAATGGCATGTACACAAGATTATGATGATTCCGATAACTAGCAACCATCAGGAGGGAGAAGAACATGCCAGAAGAAGTAGTGTTTCATCTTCAGTACGTTGGTTGATCGAGGGAATTGTGCTTTAATGTACCAAGTATGTGTATGTGTTCATCGGACCGTATTACCAACCTTCTTTGCAATGTTATGTGAGTTATGTTGTAATGATGCTCCCAGAACGACAACCATGGTGCAAACTCATTAGTATCTACCTTATCCGCTGCGAGATGAGAAGAGAGTTGTCAGTTCAGGAGGGAGCAGAAGAATGAAAAAGGCTCACTAGTTAGGAGGGAGTAATAACCTAACTAGACCATTACAGTTGAAGTTCAGAGCTACAAAGACCTTTGCCGTCAGTGTCAAAGATCAAAACCACAATCAGAACCAAGGGTTTCAAAATCAAGGTTTCCAAAACCAAGGAAACTTTAACCAAAACCAAGGTCAGGGTTATTCCAATCAAGGGAATTTTCATGGACATAACCAAAATCAAGGAAATTTTCAGAACCAAGGTCCAAACAACAGAGGTCAAAATTTTCCTACTCAAACTCAAGCTATTGTTCCTACCGGACCGTCATCTGATGAGTTGTTGAAACAATTCATGAAATCCCAAGAGGAAATAAATCGGTTATTGGTCAGCCAGATTTCTGAGATCAAGAAGTCTTTAAATGATCGACCCTCGGGCTCAGGACAACTTCCGAGCAACACGATCGCTAACCCGAGGGGCGATGCTAAGGCGATCACAACCAGGAGTGGTGCTTCATATGATGAACCCGTGATTCCTACTACCTCTTCTTCCTCTCCTCCAAAGGTAGTGGAACGTGAGCCTGAGGCGACAAAGGACAAAGTGCAAGTTACAAGCCCACAAAGTACAGCACACGTCCATCCTTAGGAGAAAAATCAAGTCATCAAATGGATAAATTCTTTCAAATTTTCCAAGAATTACACTTTGACATAAGCTTCTCGGATGCTATCCTTCTGATGCCCAAGTTTGCATCCACACTCAAACACTTGTTAAGTAACAAGGAAAAGTTGTTTGAGATGGCGAAAACTCCGCTTAACGAGAACTGTTCAGCAGTTTTGTTAAAAAAGCTTCCCGAAAAGCTTGGAGACCCTGGGAAATTCCTCTTACCTTGTGTATTTCCAGGGATGGTTGAATGCTTGGCCTTGGCCGATCTTGGCGCAAGCATTAACCTGATGCCTTATTCAATGTGGAGAAGACTTTCTCTTCCGGAACTCACTCCTACATGCATGACTTTAGAGCTTGCAGATCGTTCGATATCTCATCCTCTTGGCATTGCTGAGGACGTATTCGTGAAAGTAGGAAAGTTTCAATTTCCAGCTGACTTTGTGGTTGTCGATTTCGATGCTGACCCACGGGTTCCTCTAATTGTTGGACGAGGATTCCTGAGAACGGGTCGAGCTCTCATTGATGTATTCGAGCAAGAAATCACATTACGTGTGGGTAATGAAGCCATAACCTTTAACCTTGACCAAACTTCGAGGTACTCCTCAAATTATGACTCTGAATCGGTTAACCGAATAAATGTCATCGATGTTGCTTCAGAGGAGTACGCTCAAGAAGTTCTTGGTTACGATCATAATTCTTCGGGTGGTAATTCCACTCCATCTTCTCATCCTATAATTTCCGACTCTTCCCCTTCTCTCACTCCGTTTGAGGGAAGTGACTTCCTTTTGGAAGAGGTCGAGGCTTTTCTCAAAAGTGATTCAGTTCCAGATGGAATTGATAACAATGAGATTGATTTGGAGGGAGATCTTCTTCTCCTCGAGAAATTGTTGAATCAGGACAATTCTCCTCCCCTCCCTCCCGTAGAACTTCATAATGAGGAAATCAAGTCAGTTGAGAAAACTGAAGAATTTCCCGAGGTCGAACTCAAGGAGTTACCTCCTCATCTCGAGTACGCATTTTTGGAGGGTGATGATAAATTGCCCGTCATAATTGCTAAAGACTTGAGTGTGGAGGAAAAATCTGCTCTCATAAAGGTCTTGAAGTCACACAAGCAAGCAATTGCTTGGAAACTCTCCGACATCAAGGGTATTAACCCTGAATTTTGTACTCACAAGATTTTAATGGAGGATGACTTCAAGCCGGCAGTCCAACATCAGAGACGGGTGAATCCAAAAATTCATGAGGTTATCAAACAAGAGGTTTTAAAACTTCTTGATGCCGGATTGATTTATCCCATCTCGGATAGTCCTTGGGTTAGTCCCATCCACTGCGTTCCAAAAAAGGGTGGCATTACTGTTGTCACGAATGAAGATAACGAGTTGATTCCAACTCGATTGGTTACTGGGTGGCGAGTCTGCATTGACTATCGCAAATTGAATGAAGCCACCCGTAAAGACCATTTTCCTCTACCCTTCATGGACCAAATGCTTGAGAGATTGGCGGGGAATGAGTACTATTGTTTCCTCGACGGTTTCTCGGGTTATTTTCAGATCCCCATTGATCCTCAGGATCAAGAGAAAACCACCTTTACGTGCCCTTATGGAACATTTGCTTATAAACGTATGCCTTTTGGCTTATGTAATGCTCCGGGCACGTTCCAAAGGTGCATGATGGCCATATTTTCCGACATGATCGGGAAAACAATGGAGGTCTTCATGGATGACTTCTCGGTCATTGGGGATTCTTTTCAGACATGTCTCTCCCATTTGGACACTATGTTAAAACGGTGTGAAGACACCAATCTTTGTCTAAATTGGGAGAAGAGCCATTTTATGGTCAAAGAGGGGATTGTCCTCGGCCATAAGATTTCCAAGAACGGGATTGAGGTTGACAGAGCTAAGGTTGATGTCATTGCCAAATTACCTCATCCCACTACCGTCAAAGGTATTAGGAGTTTTTTGGGTCATGCCGGATTTTACCGTAGATTTATTCAAGATTTTTCCAAAATCGCCCGGCCTATGACCCATCTCCTTGAGAAGGATGCTCCTTTTATCTTCTCACCCGAGTGCGTGGAAGCTTTTGAGACATTAAAGAAAAAGCTTACTGAGGCACCGATTCTTGTTGCCCCCGACTGGGACTTGCCATTTGAGCTAATGTGCGATGCAAGTGATTTTGCTATCGGTGCAGTCCTGGGGCAACGCAAGACCAAACATTTTCAGCCAATACACTATGCAAGCAAAACAATGACCGAGGCTCAAACACATTACACCACTACGGAAAAAGAATTATTAGCCGTGGTGTATGCCTTTGAAAAGTTTCGGCCATACTTAATCTTGACCAAATGTGTAGTGTATACGGACCACTCGGCTTTAAAATACCTCTTTGCAAAACAAGATGCAAAGCCGAGATTGCTTCGTTGGGTTCTCCTCCTACAAGAATTTGATATCATTATACGTGATAAAAAAGGAGCTGAGAACCTAGCTGCTGATCATCTGTCCCGATTAGAGAACCCACACCAGGATGTTCTCGAGAAAAAGGAAATAAATGAAACATTTCCTCTCGAGACATTAAATGCGGTTGCTTTTCGTGGAGATTCTACTACCCCATGGTTTGCCGATTTTGCAAATTACCATGCGGGGAACTTTGTGGTGAAAGGGATGTCGTCCCAACAGAAGAATAAGTTCTTCAAAGATGTTAAACATTATTTCTGGGACGACCCCTACTTATTCAAAATCTGTGCCGATCAAGTCATCAGGCGGTGTGTTTATGGGCAGGAAGCCACTGAAATTCTTAAGGCTTGCCATGCTGGACCCACGGGGGGCCACCATAATCCAAATTACACCGCCAAAAAGGTGTTTGATTCGGGTTTCTTTTGGCCCACAATTTATAAGGATGCCCAGGAATTAGTCAAATCCTGTGACGCTTGTCAACGTCACGGGAATATTTCACAAAAGAATGAAATGCCACAAAATGCAATTCAAGTTTGTGAAATCTTTGACATATGGGGCATCGATTTTATGGGGCCATTTCCGTCATCTCATGGAAACAAGTATATACTCGTGGCTGTTGATTATCTATCAAAATGGGTTGAGGCGAAAGCTTTACCCAGAAATGATGCCCGAGTTGTTGTTAAATTCTTGAAAGCTCTTTTTGCCCGATTCGGAACCCCACGTGCTATAATTAGTGATCGTGGTACGCATTTTTGCAATGACAAATTCGACAAAGTCATGCAAAAGTATGGTGTAACTCACCGTCTCTCTACTGCGTACCACCCTCAAACAAGTGGGCAAGTTGAAGTTTCCAATCGTGGAATTAAAAGAATTTTGGAAAGAACGGTTGGTGAAAATCGTGCATCGTGGTCGGAAAAATTAGATGATGCACTCTGGGCTTTCCGTACGGCTTACAAAACACCCATCGGGTGTACGCCTTACAAGCTTGTGTACGGGAAAGCGTGCCATCTTCCGATCGAGCTTGAGCATAAAGCCTATTGGGCCCTCAAGCATGCCAATTTCGACCTCCAAACTGCAGGCGATCATCGGAAAGTTCAAATGAATGAATTGAGTGAACTTCGTGATCAGGCCTATGAAAACTCTTTGATCTACAAGGAAAAAACAAAGAAGCTCCATGACTCAAAGATCAAAAACCGCGTTTTCAACGTTGGTGATCGAGTCCTTCTTTTTAACTCAAGATTAAAGATCTTTTCGGGTAAATTGAAAACCCGTTGGACCGGACCATTCACCATTGCTAAAGTTTATCCTTATGGCACCGTCGAATTATCTCAAAATGACGGGCCAAATTTCAAAGTGAATGGGCATCGGTTGAAGCATTACTTTGGAGAGGACATACCATCCATGGTTGTCCCGGATCTCCAAACTTTCCCCAAGGACAATTGAATTCGGCGATCGAGTCAAGCTAGCGACTCGGTGAACAAAAACAGTAGTAAAGCATATGGGTCTTCACCCATATTTCTGACTTCTTTCTACTTTCTAACACCCTAGTATGGGGGAGTGGCCGTCCCCTGCAGCTGTTTTCAATGTACATATGTATATCTTCAAAAAAAAAATGTGTATGATTGTTTGAATAATATAAATAAAGTGAAAAATAAAAAATTCCGCAGTTAGCTTAGAATATCGTCTTGCTTTCCGTTCGAAGATTCGGCTGTCACAATTCTCCATTTCAGGTCAATTTTCCTAAGTTCCGACATTTCCTATTCATTGAATTTCAATTCATCATTTCACGTAAACAGGGTTTACGGATATTCATTTGACGAAACCGGGTAGGTTGAGTCACCTTGTCATTCATCGTACATTTCATAGACTAGGGTTAGTCTACATTGCATCACGACATCATTTGCATTATATTCCACTCGTAGATATATATTTTCAAGTTACCCTTATTTATTTATTTGTATATAAATAATAAGACAAGTTATTAGTTTTTAACCTAATGTACCAAACAAATTCCAATAGGGCACTAATATATTTTTATATTAGTTATTTTTCCACTAAGGTTATAAAACTATATATTATTTATTTTTGGTGGTTAACCAAATAATAAACCTTTACTTGAACTTATATATATAACAAATTGTATTAACAAAGTGATACCTATCAAAATACCTAATGTTTATGAAAATTATATTTTTATAATTTTTACAACTTTATTATACCCCGTATTGTCCCGTTATATTTTGTTTTTATTTAACCCGGTACCCGATAACGCTAAAACTACAAAACTATGCACTAAACGGTACCCCGTAAAATCAAAGCGGGACGAAAACTTATGACTAGACCATCACCTCTTGAGGTGGCCGGCCCATGTGTGTCTAGGGACACATGGTGTCCTCTAAACATCCCACTAAATTTACTAACACCTAAAATCCATCTCATAACTTGCATGTAAATTTAGTGATCAAGAAAGGTTTTCTCCTTTCTTCCTCTCCTTGCTCTTGCTCGTTCCAACCTCAAAGACCAAGGAAGACCAAAATTTTTCAAGTACCAAGTATTTTACAAGTCATAGATTACATCCATTACAAGGTTTTGTAATATAAACCTATGGATTGTTAGGTTTTTCTACATAAAAAGTTATAAGGCTTTCAAGTAAGTGAACCACTAATTTTTCTATAAATTCTACCATGAATTCCTTGCAAGGTTTATGTATTTTTGTCATTTTTGAATTTGCATATTGAAGTCTATACAACAAAAACCTAATTTCCTATCATTTTATGTGTAAAATAAATTTCTTATGAAACTTTGGAGAAATGGTTGAAAGAATGATGTTAGGGAACCCATGACACCCTAAGAAGGTGTATGGTAGATTAAGGGATGAGTTGATGTTGTTAGTAGTGGATTTGGACATGTACAAACTAGGAAAAATCATTTTTGGAACCATATATAAACCTATTGTCCTTATTTTCAAAATTGGGTAAACTCAGTGAGTTTTGGTTAATTTTGGACCCAAAAACTAGAAAATACATTCTTAGATGAAACTATGGCCTTTTGAACCGCTAAAAACGGACCTATAACGAAGAAATTATGCCAAAAACAAGTTGCTACTAGACTTGAACATTTTCCGGAAAATTCATTGCTGATGTACGAATTAACTTGGCCAAAAACGAGCCTTAGACCTTTCCAAAACTTGCCAAACTATTGAAAATATGTTAGTATATATTTTTACCTTTCCGGGGATATAAAGAACTTGAAAATCGGCCTTATAACGAATTAGTTATGATTTTTCGAAAGTTATTATTTTCACTAATAAACCACCAGCACTTACCCAGAAATTTTCTAAGTATACCTAGAAACACCCATGTTGAGAGCCATTTTCCCGTCAATTGACTCAGTTTTGGAGTTTTGGACCACAAGGAACAAAAGTTAGAGCACCTGGCCTAGTTTTCAAATCAAAAAGCCGTTCGTCATTTGGACTTAAGATGAGTAATCTACAGCCATCCAAATATTCATAAAAACTGCCCAGAAATGGCAGCTTTAGCCTAAAATACCATACTTCTCGACCATTTAGCATAAAATCTAGACACTTTGAGCAAAACTTCACTCCTGAACATTTTGAGGCTTGGTGCTAGGCTTTCCAGAAATACCAATTTTATTTCCTAACTCTCAATATTCACTGATTTACAACTAGTTTTCTGAAGCCATTTTTAACCGTATTTCAAAAATTGACTAAGTGTTGTATCTTACGTCTAAAAGCTAAATTTCATTATATTTCACTATATGACTACCGTATAACATTATTAAACCATATGAACATGTAATATTCACCATGACCTTATACGAAGATGTAAATTATATTTTCGCCAACAATATATATTTTGAATACAAAACGAGTGGTATAGATTATAGTGCAAGTGCATACATGAACCCATTTCATAATCTAAAGTAGATTACATGCATTCATTTTAGGTTGCGGCTAGGAGTTGCACCTCATTACTTCAGTTCATACATTCCATATTATGCCATTCCTTGAGGTGAGTTTTCATAGCCCCGTTTTCAATTAATTATTTCATTTCAAATCCCACGGGGGAGAATACATTGCACCATTTTTCATACGAGCCTAAGTATCAAATCCATATACATTACTTAAGTTACTACATTGCCATGTTTTAAGTCCCCACCATCATGAACCGTTAATTGTATTTAAGCGAGAGTGAGTGGATAGATCTATTGAGGGTGACGCCTGCATCCGTGTTGGGGTTACCAACAGTCAAGCGGATGCATTTCATTTGATCATTCCAAGTGTTTGGCAAAGCACTCCATTTGGGGCATTACCTACAGTCTAGCTTCGGGGTCATGAGCTTAAGTAATATTGTACAATTTTACAACCATATGACGGGTAGTCATACAATCATGTGACGGGTAGTCATACACTTATACTTTTGGTTATCGTATAACATTCATTTTCCTAAACCTATGATTTCTCACCAACATTATTGTTGACCGTTTTAGCAATGTATTTTCAGGTTACTAAGATAACAACATGTGACTTGCATATGGACCATCATGGAGTCGAAGAGTCGACGCGTCTTACCTTTCATTTTATGCACTTATGTAACGTTTGATCAAGTTGAACTATTTTTCATGAACTTGTAACACCATTTTGGGACCTATTTTGTAAACTCTGAATGTTTTAATGATCAAACGATGTATTTTCAAAACGACACTTTAGGTCGTTCAATATAACCTTGTATGAGATGCCCTGTTCGTTACACCCAGGTATTCCATTCCGCTGCCATATAACAGGTAAATTCAGGGTGTGACATCGGCATAATAGCCGGGACTTTGAATATTGAGGACAATATTCAATTCTAAGTGTGGGGAGAAATTCTAGCGAATTTTATCACATTATATCATCTAGTACCCCCGTTTTTGGCCAAAAATTTTCAAAAATTTTTCACTTTATTTCAAAATTTTTGTGGTTATCAGTCCGCCATGTCTAACCGACAAAATGATTGGCTAATCCAGGAGCAAACGGCTCTTGGTAAAGATACATCAAATCCGTTTATGGCTTGCAATTTGCCAAAAATTGTATGGTACTCGACTCACCATATCTTTAATTAGTGAAGAGTTGGCTAGCCCGCGAGATTATGGCTTGCGGTAAAGGCAGTTGGAAAACCATAATTAGTAATCAGCTCACCAAAGATAATAACTATGTTTTATCTAAGAGTTGGCTAGTCCAGAAGAAAACGGCTTCTGGTAAAGACTAATCAAACCCGTTGAAAGCTGGTGATTTGCTCAAAATCATATGGTTATCGGTGTACCATGGTTCTTACTTGAACTTAAACATTCGGCTACTCCAGAAGTGATGGCTTTTGGTAAAGAGACTTAAAATCCATCAAATTTTCATAAAATATTGCTAGGGACTAGCAATAGTTCAGTGTGGGGGATTGATGAGTGCTCAAACACTCATCATTTTTGGTCAAATCTGAAACGCAAAACATCTGAAAACACGCAAAAACACATCAAAATGATGAAAATACCCAAGGATCGTGTTTTATATGTCTCAAAGGCAAAATGTTTAAAAACAAATGAAAAATGAGCAAAGTTTGCAGATTTGGCAGTTTTAGTCCCCCAACTTTCAAAAATTGGCAAAACTAGTCCCCGGAATCCAAAATTGTGGAGTTTTATCATTCAAGGTCCCTGAAATATTCTAAAATGTCAAAAATGGTCCTTGAATGATTCTTTGGGCAAAATACAGTTTTGGTCCCTGAACTTTGGGAAATTTACAAAAATGGTCCTTGGGATTTTAAAAGTGCAAAAATGGAATTTGTGGTCCTTGTATTATTGGTGGTTGGCAAGTTTAGTCCTTTGAGCACTTTGGAGAGTGTGCAAATTCAGCCCCTCATGTTTGGTCAAATTGCATTTTTGGTCCTTGTTAATTCCTAATACCAAACGGACCCTTGTTTAGTACCAAACCCAAAAGCCCAAAACAAAACACCATTA